>CAUYRT010083443.1:0-71325 GCA_963574885.1 Lepilemur ruficaudatus
TTTTTTTTTTTTTTGAGACAGAGTCTCACTCTGTTGCCCAGGCTAGAGTGAGTGCCATGGCGTCAGCTTAGCTCACAGCAACCTCAAACTCCTGGGCTCAAGCGATCCTCCTGCCTCAGCCTCCCGAGTAGCTGGAACTACAGGCATGCGCCACTATGCCCGGCTAACTTTTTCTATATATTCTTAGTTGGTCAATTAATTTCTTTCTATTTATAGTAGAGACGAAGTCTCGCTCTTGCTCAGGCTGGTTTTGAACTCCTGACCTTGAACCATCCACCCGTCTCGGCCTCCCAGAGTGCTAGGATTACAGGCGTGAGCCACAGCGCCTGGCCTCAGATGGTGGCTCTTGACCTTCATTGCACATCACACTCATCTGGGGAGTTTTTTTTTTTTTTTTTTTTTAAAAACACCAATACCCAATTGCACTCCCAGAAATTCTGCTTTAATTGGTCTGGAGTAGGATTCAGGCATCCTATTTTCAAAAGCTCCATGGAAGATTCTACAGCACTGCCCAAACTGAGCGCCTGTGATTCCCTGCTGCTTCCTGCTTCTGCCTGTGATCTTATCTCCTCTCCTCTTATCTCCCCTAGATCCTGGGTCCATGTGGCCTTCTTGGCTCCTAAGTCAGAGGGAGCTTCTTCCTGAGGTGGCAGGGGATGGGTTCGCCAGTATTTCTACTTCAAGAAAAAATTATGTGTAATACATATGAACATATATAAAATGTTTAAACTAGAATATATTAAAATTCTAGTTAGAGTTATATATCATTTACATATACACATACCTGTCACAAACCCAGCACTCTGGTGCAGAGGACAGGTTTAGTCACATGCCCCTAGAGGAGAAGGATGTTGGAGAGCGTCTGGTCCCCCTACACCCTTTCCAGCTGGGGGAACGAGGCCCAGAAAGAGGAAGGGACTAGTCCAAGGTTACAGGAGTGAGGCGCAGAGCCTGGGACACAACCCTGGTCTTCTGGTCTAAAGCCGCTGTCCTCTCACCTCCCACCTTCACTCCGGCTCTGCTCCCTGTGGCAGGAAATGGAGAACTCCCGGCAAGGATCTGGGCTCTTTAAAACAAAAACAAAATCAAACCACCGCCCTGCCCCCCTCCTCATTTTCAGACATGGCAGGATGGGCCTGTGCAGTGAGCAAGTGCTGGAACCCCCTGGAGGTGACCTTGAGCTGGGCCCCATGGCAGGAAAGATTCCGATGACCTGAGATAAGGCAAGATCCGCGGTAAGCAGAGGCAGCCAGCTGGGACTATTCGCGCCTGGAAAGCAGCCAGCCAGCTTCCCACCTGCCAAGGCAGGAGACGGGCAGGGACAGAGAAGGATGGTGGGGAGGGGAGGGGACGTGGCCAGGCCTGGGGCACAGACCTGCAAGGAGCCCCCTCCCCACTGCAGAGGCCCTGGGCTGACAGAGGCAGGGGACTGGTGAGGTCTGGTCCTCTGACTCCCATGCCCCTCTGCACTGTCCCCTGACACGCAGGACACTCCCCACCCCCACCAAGGTTGTGCGGAGAGGGGGTGGGGGTGGGGAGCTCAGCCTGGCTGCAAATAGCAGGTTCGGGAGGGGCAGTGGCCTGAAGTCCTTAAAAGCACAGGCAGTGTTTGGAATCACCCAGAACCCGCCACTTTAAACTGTGTCACCTGGAGCAAGTCGCTGAGCCTCTCTGGGCCTGTTTCTTCTGTAAAACTGGGATAGCCAGAGGCGTGGTGGCCCAAGCACCAGTAGTCCCAGCCACTAGGGAGGCTGAGGCAGGATCGCTTGACCCCACCCCCGTACCCCCACCTTAAAAAAATGGGGATAATACTGGGTTTTTGTGAGGAGTCTGAGAAAAGACACAAACAAGCATGTACTCAGACCCAAACGGCAGGCAGCATCGGGAAGTGCTCAACCGGCCTGGGTTCAAATCCCAGCCCCGCCCCTTTGAATACCCGCAGGTGACCACACTGTGCCCATTTCCTCTCCTGGAAAATGGGGTGGCAGTGGCACCCACCTGACAGGAGTAAGTGAACCAACGGATCTGAGATGCTGAGGCCAGGGCTGCTCGGGCGTGCTGCAAAACGGCGCTTTCTTTGGCAGCCGCTGTCATTATTGCTCTTGCTCCGTGGGCCGCGCACCGGGGTCTGCCGGGCCCCTCGGCGACTCTAGACACAGCGCTAGGGCCTGCGAGGTTTTCATGCCCGCAGAAACTTAAGAATAAAGTTATCAGCCTCAAAATACGAAAGGAAAACCGCAAAATCAAAATGAGTGACCATTTTGTCAAATGTCCACAAAACGTACTATTATTTCAACTTGAGCAAATGTATTTATTCAGAAACATTTAATAATGTTTGAAATCAATTTACAGGTTCAATTTTTCTCATTCTTCAAGAATTTAAGTGAGTGATGATGACTAAGAAATCAGAACAATCATAATTTATGTTAACTTGTAACCAAATGACTTCAAATTACAAAAATTATTTTAGTAGATCGTTGTGAGAGAGTTGAAAAATGCAAAAAATTTAGATTTGTTTAAGGAATATATATAAAGCTTAAGGGAATGCATGGAACAATGTCCTCCAAATTCAGGATGATGGTTACCTTTGCAGTCAGAGGAGTGGGTCAGGAAAGAGTACACAGGATGCTTCAACCATCTGGGTAACATTTTATTTCTCAAGCTGGGTGGTGAATCCCACAGATTTCTATTATTTCTTGTCTCTTTATTTTACGGACAAAAAATGTTGTAACAACATTGAAAAGTATGTTTTTATAGCAAAAAAAGTATGTTTCTCTTCTGTCTGTAAAGTACAGAAGAGAAAGAAATGTCCCCAAATAAATTCAAATTATTTTATAGCAAATTTATATTTAATGTGAAATGTTAGTCATATTTTAATATATTTTATACAGGTAAGATGGAGCTTCCAAAAGTACGAGTCTCCAAGGCCCTGACTCTACCAATGGTCCTCCAGGCCCCAGAGCTTCACCTGGCATCTTGCTCTGTTTGGGCTGCTGTAACAAAAATACCATGGACTGGATGCTTATAAACAATAGAAATTTAGTTCTGGAGGCTGGAAAGTCCAAGATCAAAGCACTGGCAGATTCACTATCTGGTGGGAGTCTACTGTCTTACACATGGCACCTCCTTGCTGTGTCCTGACTGATGGAAAGGATGACTCAGCTCCCTTGGGCCTCTCTCATAAGGGCACTAATCCCATTCCTGATGGCTCTGCCCTTGGGATCTAATCACCTCCCAAATGCCCCACCTCCTGATACCATCACATTGGGGGTTAGGAATTCAGCATATGAATTTGGGGGGGACACACACATTCAGACCACAGCACCTAGGCTCTGGTTCCACCAGAGAAGTCTGAGGTACAGTGAATAGTCAGGTGGCCCCTGCAGACCCTGGCGGGAGCTTGATGTCTTTATTGAACATGTGTCTGTCTGTAAAGTACAGATATGTGTCTTTCTCCCTATGTGCTAAGTAGGGAGGGGTAGATACAAGGAGTTGTGAGAAAGCTGGAAGGTGCCACCTGCTTAACATTTGCTCTGTGCTAAAAGCTTTCTGTGGATTCACTCTGGAATCCACAGTGGAAGTCCTCTGTGGAGTCGGTAGTCTTCCGTGGGGTTGGTACTATCATCATCCCCAGGTTAAGACTGAGAAAACTGAGGGTCAGAGAGGGCAAGCACATTTCCCATGGCCACACAGCTGGTGTGTGGTAAAGGTGGGACTGACCCCAGAGCCCTCCCTCTTAACCACAACACTATCCTACATACTCAAATGTGCAAATCTCTGATGTCCAGGGTGGGACACCAGATCTCAGGCCCTTCTCCCATTCCCTGCACATCATGAAAGCTTCCAATATTACTGTGTGAGCAGGAAAGAGAGAAGGAAGGAAGGATTGAAATGAAATTTCTCCCCAGGCCACTGGAGTCAGATTTAATCTAGTTTAAAGGAAATCAGGAATCGTGATGTTTCTTGCACACCTGGGTGTGGCTGCAAAGTCCTGCATGTCGTACATCCTTTATCTTATTTAACTCTCAAAAGAACCATGCCCCCATTTTACCAACGGGGAAAGTGAAGTTCCTAGAAATTCAGAGACTTGTTCGCAGTCACAGAGCTGGTAAGTGGCAGAGCAGCGTTGGATCCTAAGCTACCCTCCTAATGTCTTGACTGTCTAGATGTTTTCAAGGAGCTGGGGGGAGGCAGACAGGTGTGCAGGCCTCCATAAGGCGGCATGGTAAGTGACAGTGCGCACCAAGTAAACACAGGAAGGACAGGAGCAACTAAGGAGGGGTGGGGACAGCTTCCTGGGGCAAGCAGGCTGAAGCTGGGTGCTCAAGGAGGAGTAGGAACGAGCAAGGAGAAAAGGGCGGGGAAGGAAGCATGAGGTGGAAAGGCCCAGAGATGAAAGAAATGGCTGGTTCTCTCAACAAGCAGTAGTTCAGATGAGGCGGGAAAGACAAACTGGCTAAGGACAAGCCATCTATAAACCATCACTGACCAATGACCCAACCCACCAGTCAACCCCTCAGGTAGCAGCACCAGCTGGGACCTGGCTCAGCTGCCCCTACGGACAATGCCATGGGATGGTTGGGGAGCTTTGCGTGGGTCAGCTCTCAGTAGCCCCAGTTTCCGAGGCTTCGACTCCCTTCCCTTCCTCCATTCAAGCATTGCTCAGGGATGAGTTGGGCCAAATGAAATCACAATGTCACCTTCCCCTGGCTCCTTCCCATGTCCCCTGATTTATGTCACGGCATTCCCAATGTGCCTTACGGCCAAACTGGGCCAAGTCATACCATTTATTTTAGTGGTTTTTGAAACTTCAATGTGTGGCCCAGTCACCGGGAATTGTTAAGATGCAGATCCTGATTTGGCAGGTCTGGTGGGGGTGGGGTCCTGACATTCTGCAGTTCAATCACGACCTCAGGTGATGCTGACGTTGCTGATCCGCAGACCACACTTTGAGGAGCATCATCTAGGCAACTATGTACGGAGCTCCTACGGTATACTGGGCATTGTCCCGGCTACTGCCTATACACTTTCTAATTTAATAATTACAGTCACCCTCTGAAGTAGAACTTACTGTTTTCATAAATAGTTTTCAGAATAGGAAACTGAGGATCAGAAAGATTAAGTATTTTACAAAGTTAGTAAGTGGCAGAGCTGGGCTTTGAACTTGGGTCTATCTGACCGTAGAACTCATACTGGGCCTCCTATTCAGAAAACCTGCTATGAAGTGAGTTGTGTACCCCTTAAATTTACATGTTGAAGCCCTAGTGTGTCTGTATTTGGAGTAAGGAAGGTTCGATGAGGCCATATAGGTGAAGACCTGATTCAATAGGGTAGTGTCCTAGTTAGAAGAGACAGCAGAGAGCTTATTTTCTCTGTTGTGTGAGCCACAGTGAGAAGGAAGCCATCTGCAAACCAGCATGAGAGCCCTCACCAGGAATTAAATTGGCTGATGCTTTGGTCTTGGACTTGTAGCCTCTAGAACTATGAGAAATAAATTTCTGTTGTTTGAGCCACCCAGCCACCCAGTCTGAGGTATTTTGTATGGCGGCGCAAGCAGACTAAGACGGGCCCAGCTGCTTACTCGCCAGCCAGCGATGCCAATTAACATGAGTGGAAATGCTGCTCTGCCCAAACTGAGCAGGACTGGGAAGAATCAAAATAATAATAATAATAGTGATCACTTACACCTAAGCCAAAGCTACCTGTAGCGTTCACAAAACAAAAGCACAATACAATAAGCTCAGAACAATGGAGCCACCCAAAACCCTACACCTTGAATCCAAACACGTTTCGTGAGGAAACAGGAAATGGCACAACAATGAGGTATTGTCCACTAACTTGCTGCGTGCACTGTCACGGCTGAGTCTGCATTCCTGTGGAGTGAAAAGGTATAATTAATAAACAAATCTCTGGCCCCTAAAGTTTAGCCACGCCCTCTTAGCTGGGAATCAATGGGAAACACGAGTCCGAATGATCCTCCCCATGGAAAAACTAAATGCTGAGTAAAATATTAAACATCTTTTTAAGTGTATCACTGAACTGACAGAAAAGTGAGTAATCCACAGACCCCAAAATGGGGGGTTAAGGAGCCCCAAAGCTGGCTAGTATTCTGGGGGTTTTTGCTCAATACTGGAGGCCTTGAGCCTGCACTTTGATAGCTGTGCTCGTGGGAGGTCAGGAGCTAAGCCTTAGGATCCACCCAGTGACATGGAAGGAAAAGAAGATGCACATATACACATATATTTCATAAATTTTACTGATATAAAGGATGTATAGCACATTATTTGTAAATAACAATAAAATACACATACTCTTTATTGTAAATTTCACACAGATAAGTGATTCTTACAAAATACTTTTGTTGATTTTTGCCAAACTCTTGCCTCTGTAGCCAACCTGTTATAGCAATTCACTGTAGTTCGAACACAAATGTTGGTTGATACTCTTATCTTAAGAAGGAAGATGAAATGAAACAACAAAGACATATATTGGAACCTCATTCATTAGTCAATAATGTTAGTTGCTTCTTTGCTGAATCAGATAATTTTCAAATACTAGAAACATGTTTCCCGTATTTTTTGTGCTATTCACAGTGTAATGGCTATAGATACAACTTTAAATTTAATTTGAATGATTAACATTTTTTTCCATCACTTTAAACCTAGACAATCGATAAAACAATAAACCGAGCCTTGATTTGTAGCCTCTGTTGATTTCCATGCTGTGAATTCTCCCACCATGGCTGATTTCAAGCTACAAATCTGACGTCAGTGAACATAAAGTTGGGAAGAGATGCACAGTAGCCATTGTTTAGTATTTCCATCACTCTATAGACCTCTGGAAAGAGAAATCAAATGGATTCGAAAAGAATTAAATCGATTGTTATACATAAAAACAACAATTGAAATAAAAAATACAGTGGATGACTATGAGGAAGCAGGTAAATCCAGAATGTAGACATGTGACAAGATCACTCTCCTAGTTTCATCAAAAGTCAATGTCAAAAGAAAGGGGTGGGGGAGATGAAGGATAATCTTATGTTACAAGATATTTAAGAGATAAAACAACCAAATGCAGTGTGTGGTCCTTGACTTGATCCTTGCTTGAAAATCTAACTATAAATGGTATTTTTGAGACAATTGAAGAAATTTAAATATACTGGATATTAAACTATATTAAGTATTCATTGTTAATTTAATTAGGTGTGATAATAGTGGGTTATTTAGGAGAATGTCTTTTTTCAAAAGTGACAAATGCAGAAGTATTTAAAAGCAAAGTATCATGATGTCTACTGTTTACGATGGTTCAGCGAAAACATATGTAAATGAAACAAATATGGCAGAATGTTAAAAATGCTTAAATTCATTTATTTTTTCAACAGTGAATGGCTTAAATTACGGGTTGGAAAATCTTTTCTATAAAAGGCCAGATAACGAAAATCTCAGGTTTTGTCAGTCTTATAGTTCTCTGTCACCTGTCACATATTACTTATTTTCTTTCTTTCTTTCTTTTTTTTTTTTTTTTTTTTGAGATTCTTGCTCTGTCATCCCGGCTAGAGTGCAGCGGTGTCGTCATAGCTCAAAGCAACTTCAAACTTCTGGGCTCAAGCGATCTTCCTGCCTCAGCCTCCCTAGTAGCTGGGACTACAAGCATGTACCACCACATTTAGCTGATTTTTTCTATTTTTAGTAGAGACGGGGTCTTGCTCTTGCTCACGCTGGTCTCAAACTCCTGAACTCAAGCAATCTTCCCACCTTAGCCTCCCAGAGTGCTAGGATTACAGGCATTAGAAACCGTACCCAGCCTATTTTCTTTATAATCCTTTAAAAATTTAAAAAACATTCTTAGCTTAAGGACCATACAAGAACAGGCCATGAGCCAAATTTGGCCCCAGGCTGTAATTTGCCAACCCTTACTTCAAATGAATTCTTTTTATTTCTTCTACTATTAGAAGAAAGAATTAGTGAACTGGAAAATAGAGTTGAAGAAAATATAAAGAATACAGCCTAACAATACAATGAGATAGAAAATATTAAGAAGAGAATGAGAAACATTGAAAGATAGACTGATAAGTCTCAAATATATAAAATAATAGTTCTAAAAGAAAATGAAGGAATAGGGAAGAGGTAATATGCAGAGATAATGGCTGAGCATTTTCTAGAACTGCTGAAAGACACTAATCCTCAGATCCAGGAAACCCAATGAATTCTACATGGGATAAATAAAAGGAAATACAAACCCAGGTACCTTACAGCAAAACTGCAACACACACACACACACACACACACACACGAATCAGAGAGAGAATCCAGAAAGCAGCTGGAGAGAAAACACAGGTAACCTACAAACAAATGACAATTAGACTGATGGCTAATTTCTCAACAACAACTGAAACCAGAAGAGGATGGAATAATATCTTAGATACCCTAAGAGAAAATGACTGCCAACCAATAATTCTATACCCAGTGAAATTATCTTTCAAGAAGGACGGCAAAACAAAATCATTTTCAGACAAACAAAAACAGAGAATATGCTACCAAAAAATCATAATCAAAGAATATATATATTAAAATATATATATTTACTGTAAATCCCCTTATCTTCTAATAAAGAAAATTTAAAGAATGTACTTGAGGTATCCCAGATGGAAGAACCAAGATACAAAAAGAAATGGTGAGCAAAGATGTTGGCAAATATGTGGCTAAAGCAAAGCGTACACTGTCCTGATTAAAAATGTTAAACACTGTGAAACCTGTATGTATGTATGACACAAGAAATAGGTTCAAATGGTGCATGTGAACACCATATAAATTGGGAGACTGTGATGGAAATTAAAGGATTCTGAGGTTCCTGTCTTATTGGGAGGAATGTACAGATATTGACATTTGACTTCATTATGCTAGGTATGCGTGTTAAAGAAAAAGCTAGGGACAAAAAGGACAATGGTGGTTACCAGGTGGTAGTAAAGGGGAATTATTTTTTCATGGGTACTAAGTTTCAGTTTGGGATGATGAAAAGTTCTGGAAATGGATAGTGGTGCAATTGCACAACAATGTGAGCGTACTTAACACTATTGAATTGCCCACTTAAAAATGGTTAAAATGGGCACTGGGCGTGGTGGCTCACACCTATAATCCTAGCACTCTGGGAGGCCAGGGTGGGAGGATGGCTTGAGCTCAGGAGTTTGAGACCAGCCTCAGCAAGAGCAAGACTCCATCTCTACTAAAAATAGAAAAATTAGCCAGATGACTAAAAATAGAAAGAATTAACCAGGTATGGGGCACACGCCTGTAGTCCCAGCTACTGGGGAGGCAGGAGGATCATTAGAGCCCAGGAGTTTAAGGTTGCTGTGAACTAGGCTGACACCACGGCACTCCAGCCTGAGCAACAGAGTGAGACTCTGTCTCTAAATAAATAAAAAAGTGAGCCTCTGCAAAGGACTAGGTGTGGGCCATGCGAGGCGCTAGCCTCTGTACTGAGGCCTGCAGCTGAAGGAAGACTTAAACCGAGCCAGTTTGTCGTCCTTTCCCTTTTGGTTGTCCCTGGGTGGGAAGAGCATCTTCTCCACTCTCCGACCCTGTAGTTTCTTATCCTTGGTGAAGATGGGTTTGTTTCTCTTTCACACTTTAACTTGTCTCTCGTGACACCTAACAGGCGGCTAATATCCTGCAAGTGTTTGTTCAAGGCTAGTGCTGTCTGGTGAGCTCTGCCTCCCCGTGATCTTCGGAGGTTTGACAGTGTCCTCATGGGAGGAGCAGAGTTAGGCAGCACAGAGTCTCTCCATCTGCCGTGTCCTCGTTACACGAAATCTAACTGTGCTGTGTGGATAATGGGCCATGGGGAAGACACGACACAGCTAATAACTACAACGAACACTTGTTCTGCGTGGGTGCTCTGCGTGTCTGATCTCACTCAGCCTCACAGCAGCTGCATGAGCCGAGCAGTAGTCTCCTGCCCAGCTGGCAGATAAACACGCTGGGTCTCGAGGAGGTTAAGTGAGGTTACGTGGTCGGAGGAGAGCCAGGCAGTCTCACCACAGATGTCAGGTTCCTTTAGCGCCTGTGGGTGCCTGTCCAGGGGCCCGAGTACCAGAGAGCCGTTGAGAGCCTTGAGGACGTAAGAATAGACCCCTCATGTGTTCTCAGAAAGCCCAGAGAAATGTCCCCAACCTCCAGACCTTCTCGGAGTGAAAAGCCCCCCGAAGAATTAGGGGACAACTCTGCAAACTCACTTTCCACTTTGCTCCTTACCCTTTTGAGTCATCGGATGGTGGGGAACACGTGAATGCGATGGTACAAATTTGGGCAAGTCACTTAACCTCTCTACCTCTTTGAAAGGAGCAAGTGCACAAAAACATGACTGCGCTTAACACTACTGAATTGTCCACTTAAAAATGGTTAAAATGGTAAATTTTATGTTATATATATTTTACAACAATAAAAAAAAGAAAAAGCTTGGATAACCACTGAAATCCATACATAAAGCGTACACATTCCAAACATAATAGGAGGGTGGAGGGAACTAACTCATGGAGTTATTGTGAAAATGAAATGTTAATGCGGTACATGTGCAGTTCCCAGGACAGTGCTGGGCACAGAGCAAGCACGCTCTAAATGCTGCTGGAACTGTTACTACTCTCTGCAATCCAGCTCACCGGTGACTCCTCCCAAGTCTCAGTGCGTCTGGTTGCTGGACTGTCTCCACACGGGCCTGGGTGGGTTAAGTTCCGGGTTCAAGTCCCATAGGCAGGCAGGAAGGAGAGGAGACACAGAAGGTTAAGAAGGAGGTTGGGCTGTGTGAGCTGACGACGCAATGGGGTCAGGGCAGTGGCGTCTTCCTCCTCCCACTCGCTGTGCGCTGTGAGTGGCCCCTGGGCTGATGGAGGGGGCTCGGGGGTGGATGCGTTTCATCCCAGTTAGTGCCTGTAGAGTTGAGTCAGAGAGCTTTGTTCAGACATGGCTACATGTCATGTGGCTAACAAAGTTGGATAACTCTAGGTACTCTTTCTCAACATCAGAATTTATGGGTGTGGTTTTCTCTCTCTCTCTCTCTCTCTCTCTCTCTCTCTCTCTCTCTCTCTCTCTCTCTTTTTCCCCCATATCCACTGCACTTGGTCTCTGGTAATCTTGGGGATCAAAGGATCAGGGAGTCCTGAGACGAACATGACATCATCCACTGAGCTCTGGAGCATCGTGAAAGAAGTATTCATCATAGGCGATTCTTCAAGTCCCGAAGGACCCAAGGGGAAATCTGCCGGGCTGGCTTGGATTCAGTTCAGTTCTCATTTACCCTGATTAGTGAGACTGACTCTTCCTTGCCAAGAAATATGAAGTTAATGCCAGGGTAGACAAGACAATGCTCTTTTTGCAGATTTCACCAGCAGGACAGGGGCTCCCTCACTCAGCACCTTCCTTGCTGTCACCTCCCACGTCGCAGTAGGGGCGGACTCCCAAGATACCTGGTTCAGGGAAATAGAAAGCTTGGTTTCCAGGCCATGTTTTCTCCTTCCCTCTTCACGGTAGCAGGCCTAGAGACATTAAGTGGCAAACCACTCAGAGTTCTTGGCTGCAAACAACAGAACCCGCTCTGGTGAGTTAAGCAGAAAAGGCTTTCTCATGCCTCCCCAGGGCAGGAGGACACCCTCAGGGCTGTGACAAGGTAGAGCTGCTACGAGGAGATAGCCCTGCTGCCCCCACTGAGCGGGGGCCAGGCTGCCCCTCATGTGGCTGATGCAGGGCTCCACATGCTACCAGACAACCCTGCCACCGCTGCCTCTGGAAACTGGGTGCTTCTGCCACCACCCTGTCAAAACGACACTAACGTCCCAAATTGTAGGTGCTAAGGTTGCATCTGAGACCAGGTCACATGTCTGTGCCCTAGCTGCAAAGGAAGCTGGGAAAGTAAGCTTCTGGTTTCTATCTCTGGGAGGCACAGACTCAAACCCCCAAAAGAAGAGTGTTCATGAACAGCCAAGAGTAATGATAAACATCCACATATAATCAGCAACCTAAAATCACATAAGACACACCCCAGAGCCACCCACACTGCCTTTGGGCACTGACCTGCTGCCTGGACACAAACACACCCCATAGCCCCCCAGGTTTTCACTCTGCCCCAGGAGTCCTTTGCATGAAGCTGGTACCTCCTCTCACCAGGGACCTTCATTCTTTGTGTATCCTGGAAGCAATGGCTTAATTGTTGCTTTTATGTTTGATTGGGCCTTTTTAGGAAAACTGAAATGCTTTCAAGGGCCAAACAGGTAAATTTGTGGTGAAGTGGGCAGAGGGAAGGGCATGCTGGAACCACTGCTCAGTGCCAGATGTTCCCATAAGGAAATGTGGGCCCAGCAGCCAGATACTCAGAATTTTCCAGAGAAGCTAGAAATCTGGATTTCTTTATATGATATCTCCAGATCTTTAAATGTTTGAGCAAATATTATTTATCTATTTTTTTGCTTTTTATTATGAAAAACTTCAAATATACAGAAAAATGGAGTGAATAGTATAATGGACACTCATCATCCAGATGGGTCTTGGAAATCAGCTTCCTCATCCAATGTCACTGGGAGTGTAGATTTGTACGAGCTTTCAGGAAGACAGCATAGTGTATCATTCGGGATTCCTTCATTCACATGAGATAGCAACCCAAATGAAACTAGCTTAAAACAAAAAGAGTATTTGACTCAGTTGACTGGGAAGCCCTAGGGAGAGATGGCTTCAGGCATAGACGGAGCCAAGGCCTTGCTTGGGCAGGTCATCAGGGCTGTGCCTTTAGCTCTGGACTCTGTTTCCCTGAGTGTGCTGGCTTTATTCTCACCAAACTCTATCTACATGGCAGGGGAGATGGCCTCTAATAGCCTCAAGGCTGTATCTGCATGACTTCCAATCCCAAAGGAAGAGAAAGACCCCCTCCTCACAGAATCTTTCTATCAAGTCTCTGATGAACTCTTCCTGGATCATATGCCCATCCCTGAACCGATTGATCACTGTGGCCAGGGGAATAGAGTATTCTGGCTAGCTCGAATCACATGTCCAACCCTACAGAGAAGAGTGCATTGTGACTGTCAGTCCACAAGGACCACAGAGAAGATGCGTTTCCCTAAAGGAAAAGCAAAGTGTTCTTTGAGAAGCAAACAAGCACATCAGATGCCTATTACATTTAGCAAACAAGTCCACAAGACTTTAAAGTAGTCGACCCCATCTGAAAGAATAAGTTCACTTCTAAGAATTCAGCCAGAGAAAGGGAACGACAGAGAAAGAATAGAGGGAGAGAATAGCAAAATATTTTCAGAACCTAAATGTCCACAAAGCGGGGATTAAACAACTCAGTGCACATCCCTGTTATTGCGGTACTAAGCAGCTGGTGAAAATGATTATGTGTATTTGCATTTCATGGCAAGGAAAGACCTCCATGATACACTAGTAAGTAGAAAAGACAGGTTACAAAACAGCATATAGATTATAATCTAATTTTTTAAATCAGGTATATACCCATTGGGAAATAAACATCATCAGGAACTATATCGCAGCCTTCACAGAGCTTACTTCTGGGTGATTATTTCAATTTCTTCAATTTATTTATCCATATTTTCTGTGATAAGCAAGTATTTCCTTCTAGCAAAAAACCATATTTTTTTAAATGAAAAAAATCAGGATAAACACACACTGGACACTCAATGAATACACATAACGAGTAAGGAAACAAGATCACACCCACGAGGTCAGAGATGCTCAGATGAGAGGACAGCAGGCCTGCAGATGCCTGTAGGAACAATGTGTACCTGGTCATCAATTCTGACTTGAGCAGAATTCCCTGTCATCTTTAAATGGAACATGTCTAACCACGCTACTGCACTGCTGACAGCTCCCACGCTAATCATAGAGTGGGGTTGGCAGGGTGGGCTGCCCAGGGCACTGGCCCTCTGCTGAGTCAAATCATCTTTGTCTTTGATGTGAGCCTTGTCCCGGCCAATCCTGCCCCCACCCAATCCCTGCAGGTTCTGGCAAGAGCAGCACCCAACCTGGTAGTAAAAGTCGATGTCCCGGGGCAGGGTGGTGCCAGCAATTACCTGGGAGGCTCCCCTGGGCCAGATGCTCT
Source organism: Lepilemur ruficaudatus (assembly GCA_963574885.1). NCBI lineage: Eukaryota > Metazoa > Chordata > Mammalia > Primates > Lepilemuridae > Lepilemur > Lepilemur ruficaudatus. Next base: position 14,098 of record CAUYRT010083443.1, read on the forward strand.
GATGCTTGGCTCCCAGCACGACTCCACAGACCCCACCCCAGCTCTGTCCCCTCTGCTTCCCCTGGCACTGGGATAGAAACCTCCTCCTTCCCACCTTCCACCAGTTCCAAACCAAAGTCTCCCTCTGCACAGGTGCCTGCTGCAGAGCGTGCTGGGGCTTTTGGGCTTGAGTCACCTTCTGCTGCTGCTATTTGGGGAATGCAGACAGATTTGTCCTCCAAAGGCTGCTCCTTTGGGGTCTGTGGCCTTTTCCTTTTTCTTCTCCTTCTACAATATTTCCCTCCCAATAGACATCAAAATGCAAGTATTTCAGTTTGCTCCTCTGTCGAAAATCGTCTCTGGCTCTCCAGTCTGCAAAGAATAAAAACAAAGCCCAGACTCCTCAGCCTGGCAGCTACAGGGCCGTGACACACCCACGGCACTGCCGCCCACCCTGTCTCCCACTGTGCCCCACACGAAGGCCTCGGCCCAACTCAGCTTCCCACCTCCTTGTGTCTGTCCACACTGTTCCTTCTGCTTGGAACACTCTCCCCGCAATGCCACCTACAAAAATCCTAAGTCCCATCTCTGCTTCAAGGCTCTGCTCAAGTGCCACCTGTCGTTAAGACCTCCGCTGCATTAAAGCACTCACCCCAATCCTCTTCGTATAGTATTACCATCAGTTATGTCTCTGTCTGTTCCCCGACTAGATGGTAAACTCCCTGAGTCATGGTTCTCAACCAAAGTATTTTCCCCACTGATGAGTCTGGATAACTTTCAGATGAAGCCTGAGTAATTTGTTGTGCAAAGTTGACTTCAAATCCACCACTTACTATTGAATGACCTTGAACAAGTTATATGACCTCCCTGAGCTTCAGTTTCTCATCTATAAAAGGCTGTTATGAAGATTAAACGAGAAAATATTTATTAGCTATTATTTTGATATTATCATGATTATACTTATTATTTTTCAGATATTAAAAAACTGAAAATTACGTTTTTATTTTTAATTCATATAAACATAGTTTAATATACAAGTTTAGACAGGTTGTTAGGCAAATTACAGATAATTACATTAGACAAAAATCAAAACCAACACATCCCTCGTTAATGACATCTGGCTTATGTTTCTGCATATTTTGTACTAGTCATTTAATTACTTGCAAAATCAACTGTACTTGTGAATGGGGAAAAAAGCTAAGCAATCTTAGCATCATGACTGGTTTCGACTTCACAGGCACTGACCAAATTTTCTTAAATAGCCGCCAACATTCGGCCCCTTTTGGAATTGGGGGGGTGTAAGGCCAAGTGAGTAGTCTGTCACCTCTCATGGGATGACACGAAAATTTGAATGTGTGACCAATTCCCATATGAATCAGAAGTCTTTAATATTAGAATAGCAGACTTTTCTGTTTAAAGAGCAGTTTTAAAAAAGGTGTTAAATATGCCCCAAATTTTTTCAGTCATGTGCTAAAGATTCAAACTCTCCCTGTTCAAAAAGGGAAGTCAGTTTACCAACTCTTGCAAATTACATTTTAAAAAATAAATTAGAGCAGAGTCCAAATAATGATGTCATTCTTACTTGCATTCTGTGGTGTATTACAGATGGCTGCAAATTCTTTGACACTCTATTCTTAGGAGGTGGAGTGTATGTCTCTTCCCCTTGAATCTTGGCAGAATCTGTGACTACTTGATCAGGAGAATACAGCAGGAGTGACACGCTGCTGGTTTCTGGGCTTAGGCTCTAAGAAACAAGCAGCTTTCCTTTTCCCCCTTTTGTAATAGTCACTCTGAGAACCCAGCCGCTGTGCTGGGAGGACACCCAAGCAGCTTATAGAAAGGCTCCTATGAGCAGGAACCATCTTTCTCTAGAAACACCTTTCTCCACATCTCTCTTTCCAAGGGATTCCCCACAACCCCCACAGGGTCAACAGAACCTCTCCCTCAGTCCATTTCTCTCTGGATGATACCAGCAGAGAACAATGAGTCCCAGACTTGAGTCCCATTGGGCTGGCTAGCATGGGGACACACTCCAGAACCAATCAGGTGGCCAGGAGGATGGAGTCCCCTGATTGGCTAGGCCTGGTCACATGCCCAGCTGGGTGGGACCAACCCCACCCAAACAACCTGAGTTGAGAAGGAGGGAGGAGTGGCTCCTCTGAGGAAAATGAAGGTGCTCTCACTAAAAGAAAGATGATGTATGCTGGGCAGCGTGACAGTAAGTGTCCCCTATGGCCACAATGACCAACTCACTTAATGCCTTTCTGGGCCTTAGTTTCCTCAGTTTTTAAAAACAACCACAGTCTACCCCATGACAGTTACTACAACGATTAAATAAGAAATGCAGTGCTTTTCAAATCTTTTTTTCCAAAGTAACTATTATGGGTTGGATTGTGTCCTTCTCCAAAAAGCTAAAGTCCCAATGCCCAGTACCTGTGACTGACACCTTGTTTGGAAATAGGGTCTTTACACAGGTAATCAAGTTAAAATGAGGCCATTAGGGTAGACCCTAATCCGACATGACTGGTATCCTTATAAAAGGTGAAATCTGAGGCGCGGGCGCGGTGGCTCACGCCTGTAATCCTCGCACTCTGGGAGGCTGTGATGGGAGGATCTCTTGAGCCCAGGAGTTGGAGCTGCAGTGAGCTGTGATGACGCCACTGCACTCTAGCCTGGGCAACAGACTGAGACCCAGTCACAAAGAAAGAACAAGGGGGTGGGATGGGGAGAATTTGGATGCAGAGACATACACAGAGGGAATGTGGTGTGAAGACACACAGGGAAAAGCTGGCCATGTGCCCGCATGATGCATCTATAAGCCAAGGAATGCCAGGGATTGCTGGCAAGCACCAGCAGCTAGAAGAGGCGAGGAAAGATTCTCTCCTAGAGCCATTCGGGGACGCAGCCCTACCAGCGCTTCGCTCTCACACGCCTAGCCTCCAGAACCGTGAGAGGATCAGCTGCTGCTGTTTTAAGGCACCTAGTCTTGGGGGCTTTGTTGAGCAGCCTAAGAAACTAATACAGTACACAGCACACCTAGGAGTGAGAGAGCGAGAACTCTTGGGGGTTGAAGGGCATGCCCCAAGCAGTCTACAAGCTTCGGGGTATTGCTTGAAGTTCATTTTGTTTTAAATCCTTGCTGGATTCAGGAACAACCCCCTGTAGGCAGTATTTTGGTTCTTTATAGTAGTAAACAATGAGCCAGGAGAGTTAGTACACGGAGAGGCAGACTCCAGGCGCAGGGGTTTTCTTTTGCGGCCTTTATTCTCTGCTCGAGACAGTGCTCAAGAGCATTCGCACATTAACCACCCTCGCTTTTCAGCTTCTCCTGATACAATGATGTTTCCCAGATGTCTGAAGAGTCTGGAGCTCCACACACGTGACCTTACGTGTGGACGCAGAATGTTGGCGTGTCCTTGACTCTGAGCCACAAAGTTGGGCTCTAATATTATGGCAGTTGCTTCGAAGCGGAGAGATGGCCTGACCTATTTTACTACTGCCCCCTGGGCAGAAACCAGGGCCCTTAGTGACATCGAAATAGCCACCAAACCCTGGTTACTTCTTTCAGACGAGTGCAGCGGGCAGCTCGCTTGAGTCTGCAACAGGCAAATTAAAATAGCAAAGGAGCAGAATTTCTGGTCAGAGAAAGAGAGAGAGAGAAACAACAGGCACATCAGGCACAATTTGCTACCTTTTTGTCTCCTAAGAAAGAGGAAGGAAAAAAATCAGTGATTATAGGTAAGTGTTGCAGGGAGGACATGCTATAGGCTAAAAAAGGGAATTTATTCAAGGGTCTTCTGGAACACTCCTGTTCTATCATAAAAATTCACATAAATTTTACATGCTACTTCATCATATAGCCAGGTGTCTTTTCTAGACATTTTGTAATGAAAATTTCTCAAACGATGATTTGTACAGAGAAAATCCCTATGCCCATCACCCATACTATAATATTAATATTTTACATTATCTGCTTTATCTCCTATCTAGCCATCCATTTTGGGTTTTTTATGCATCTCCAAGTCAATTGCAGACATCAGTACACCCCATTACTTCAGCATGCCTGTCATTAATTAGAATTCAGCATTTGTCTAGTTTTGTAAGGTGAAATCCATAAGCAATGAAATGCAGAACCTTAGGTGAAGCTTTGCCAAATTTCGAGAAATGCATAAGCCTGTGCAACCCAAGCTCTCCCCAGCTATGGAACATTCCCATCACCCCAGAAAGTTACCTTGCGCCCCTTCCTAGTCGATCCCTGCCCCAACCTCCCAGACAAAGCCACGCTTCTAATAGTCCTCCGTAATAGGTTACGTTTGCCTGTTCTAGAACTTTATATACATTGAATCAAGCAAAATATATTCTTTTGTGTAAGGCTTCTTTCACTCAACATAATGATTTTGAGAGTCACCTTTGTTGCTGCAGGTGTCAGTCACTTACTCTTTAATGTTCCACTATGTGACTATCACATTATTACCCATTTTCCTATTGAGGGACACCAGGGCTGTTTCCCGTTTGGGGCTAATATGAATAAAATTGCCATGAACATTCTTGTTCAAGTCTTTGTGTGGATGTATACTTTCATTTCTCTCGGGTCAGTACCTACCTAGGAGTAGAGTTTCTAGGTCATAGGGTTGATGTATAATTAGTTTTTAAAATCCTGGCAAACCTTTCCCAAAGTGGTTTTATCATTTTACACTCCCACTAACAATGTATGAGAATTCTGGTTCGTCCTCACGGGCCTGTGCGATGGGGGAGGCATTAAAGTTTTAGCCATTCTGGAATGTAGATAGTATTAATAGGATCTCATTGTGGTTTTAATTTGCATTGCACTGATTATTAACGCTATTGACACTTTCTCGTATGCCTAGTGTCTACTCATATCTTTTGGGAAGCGTCTGTTCAAATCTTTTGCCAATTTTTTATCTGGGTTGTCTTTTCATTGAGTTGTAGAAATTCTTCATATAATCTAGATACCATTTCTTTTCAGATATATGCTTTGCAAGTATTTTCTCCCAGTCTGTAGCTTGCTTATTCATCTTCCTAACAGTGCCTTTGAGAAGCAAAAGTTTTTAATATTGATAAACTCTTATTTATCAGTTTTTTCACATGTGGTTATTGCTTTCTGTATCGTAACCAACACTTTCCTACTCTCAAGCCACAAAGATATTCTACGTTTTCTTCTAAAAGCTTTATTGTTTTAGTTTTTATGTTCATATCTATGACGTCTTGAATTGCTTTTTGTGTATGGTGTGAGGTAGGAGCCGAGGTTTATATTTTTCCACATGGACATTCAGTTGTTCCAGCTCTAGTTATTGAAGACTTTCCTTTCCCCATTGGATCGCTTTAACACCACTGTCAGTCATCAGATGACTGTAAGTGTGGTTCTGTTTCTCAGCTTTTATCCCGTTCCGCTGATCTATTTGTTGATCCTATGATGGTGCCACACTAGCTCGATTACTGTAGTTTTACTAAACATCTTGAAGTCAGGTAATGTTAGTCCTCTAATTTCTTTTTCAAGATTGTTTTAGATATTCTAGATCCTTTGAATTTTTCCACATACACTTTAGAACCAACTGTTAATGTTTATTTAAAAAAAACCGACTGGAATTATGACTGGGACGGTGTTACATTTATACACCAACATGAGGAGAATTAACAATAGTGAGCAGGGTAGCTCTCTCCACGTATTTAAATCTTTAAAAAATTTCCTTAGGAATATTTTGCAGTTTTCAGTGTGTAAGTCTTACACATTTTTGTTAAATGTATTCTTAAATGTTTTGGTTTTTCGTTGCTATTATAAATGGGATTGCTTTTTAAATTTTTTGCTGCTAAAAAAATATGGAATATTTCATACATTTTCATGTTATCCTTGCACAAAGACTAGGTTAATTTTCTGTATCATTCCAATTTTAGTATATGTGCTGTCAGAGTGACATTATATGTGCTTTTAATAAAAACATAATGTGATCCACCCCTGTACATTTTTAAGCAAATACACCCTCTGGGAAGTTGAGTCTCTTCTGTCCCAGGGCTTCTTGTCCTAGCACACTGCCACGGACCCCTACGTGGGATACTGTGGGACCTCTGCCCTGTGAATATGCCCTCTGCTGGGTCATTTCCTGGCTCTCTCAGCCCCGACGTCCACATTCTCCACTGAAAATGCCACATACACCAGCTGTCATTCTGCAAAATGGTTCATCAATCCTAAAGCAGGGTGGCAAAAGTGCTTCCTGGGCCGGGGACTTATTAGCTCAGTCCTCATAGTCATCCCCAAATATTGCAGGGAGAAGAGGGGTAACCCTGTCTCGGACCTAGGGATGGCCAGAAAGGCGAGGAGAGAGGCACAACTATCAGGCTCTTTAGAATCCATTTCTAACCCCACGGGCTGGTTGTTTTGAAACTAGAGGAAGAGGTAAGACAGTGTCTCCCCCAGAAGCTGGGGCTACAGCCTGCAGGTGCTCTTGGGGCACATGGAAACCTCTCTTCAGCCTCAGATGAAACTGGCCTGACACGCTTTCCAAACCAACCAATTTCATCTTTTTTTAAAATTGTAGTAAAATATATATAACACGAACTTCACCATTTGAACAATTTTTGAGTGTACAGGTCAGTGGCTTTAAGCACATTCACATTGTTGTGCAACTGTCACCCCAGCCATCTGAGGAACTGTTCTATCGTCCCATATCATGGTTTCATCTTACAAAACATTTTTCTATCTGGCCCTGTGCTTGAATGAAAATGGATTCTCCAGCCGTCCACTCCTGAGCCACTTGGCAGCCCTGGAATTCACGGCGTGATAGAAATCTTTGCTCATGCTCCTGTCTGCTGGTCCAGGCCTCGCTGGTTCAGCCCAGCTTAGGGCTGTGAAACTGCAGGTTCACACTCCTGAAGAGTATGGGATGGATTCCTAGTGGGTGGGGCCTCAGCTCCAGCCTTTCCCCCAGCTCTGGCTCTACTAGGGAGGTTGCAACCTTGCCCACTCTCCGGACTGGGGTCCCCATTCCTTCCCAACACTTCCCCGGGGCCTCATAGCTTCCCTGAGCCTCTACAAGCCCCTCCATGTGTAGTGAGGGGAATCTGAGCTCCTTCCTTGAAAGTGAGGCTGTCCCCTGCTGAGCGGAGCCAAGGCTGATGGTGGTGGGGGTGATGACCGCTCCAGTCCTGGCAGGCGCACGCTGGTTCCTGCAGCATCACTGGCTTCAGGGGAGGCGCTTATTCTTAGGAGGGGTGTCAGCCCTGCTCAGTAGCCCCCCAGGTCCCCTCTGCTTTAGCCTTATCTCCTGACGGGCTCCCATGAGGAGACTGGGCTGCCTCCCCAGGGGATCTTCCTTTTGTCCTTGGGTCCCACATCAGTCAGTGGACCCTGTGTTCCAGACCTGAGGCATGGGGCTTCTGGGCTCTGTGCAGTCCTGATAAGGCAGGCCCGTGCCATGCTTCACTGGCTTCAGCCACGGCTCAGCTCCCCTGGCTGGAAAAGGGAGGGCCCGTTCCACAGAGGTCTGAGATTTTACTGGCCCTTGGATGTGGTTTGGCTGGGGCTTGAGGAACACAGGAGGGTCCCAGGCCTCAGGCTGGCAGGGGTTGGAGTTGACTGGGCACCTCTCTGACCAGTTCTGCACCCTACTCCACCCTCCACAGCATCTCTGAACCACAGCCCTGTTTCCCTAGAAAGTAGAAAGACCACTTCATCAGCTGTGTGACGCCCAGCAACTTACTTAACCTTTCTGAGCTGTAAAAATGGAGATTAAAAAAAAAATACTTACCCAGAAGGATTTTGGAGAATTAAATATGAATGCTCCTCAGTGCAATGCCAGGCACTCAGAAAGCGTGCAATAAACCTTATTTCCCTTTTTGCTTTCTTCTTCATACCAGCTTTTCCACACATTGCTCTGGCTCTATGAAGGAAGTTAGACAAGCTAGAAGTTCCCAGAAAGGGCAGGAAAGCCAATGTTGTTGCTTCATGCCCAGAAATACTGCCACAAATGGATGGCTTCCCCCACAGACCACCAGGTAACGCTGGAGTGCTGAGACCCTGGGCAGAATAGACGTTTGGGCAAATGGCCACTGTGGAGGAAAAACAATGTCCCCAGAAGACCTGCTTCAGGCAGACCCACCAAGGACACATATTCTTTGTGTCACTGCCAGTAAAACTTCACAGACCCAAGATCTCAAACCTTCCCACTGGAGCGGAGTGTCCAGACACCTCGCTGCCTTTTCTAAGGAGGAGAAGGACATTTTCATCATCCTCACCTTCAGGTAGAAACAAGAGTCTTAGAACAAGGGGGCAGTTCACTCACATGCCCAGACCCCACCCCAATCCAGTGTGATTAGAATCTTTGAGGGCGGGGCCAGCTTTGGGTATTTTTTTTAAGTCTCCAGGTGCTCCTAATGTGTAACTAGAATTAAGAACTACTAGTTTAGTCCAACCTCCCTATTGTAGGGATAAAAACACACAGGGTAGGGCGGAAAAAGCCCCAGAAAGGTTAAAAGAAATAAAATATCTAAAGTGAAGCACAGAGTGTAGCACAAAGTAGGTACGTGAAAAATGAAAGGTATTATTATTTCATTATTTCTATGATTGCTCCAGACAAGGCTGGCTTCAAGGACACGTGACTTGTATGGCTGCACAGGCCCCCACGCATAGAAGGGCCCCGTGTGCTTAGTGTCCTGCTCTGATGTTTTCATCTTTGTTTGTTTGTTTTTTGGGACACAGTCTAATCTGTCACCCAGGCTAGAGTACAGTGGTGTGATCATAGCTCTCTGCAACCTCAAACTCCTGGGCTCAAGCAATCTTCCTGCCTCAGCCTCCCAGAGTGCTGGGATTACAGGTGTGCACCACCACACCCAGCCTGATGTTGCCATCTTGAAATTCTAAATTTTTTTAAATGGGGCCCTGCGTTTTCACTTTGCCTTGCTCCCTGCAAGTTATGTGTGGTTCCAGATCACACAACTCTTTAAAGCAGAGTGGACTGATTATCGCTCCATTAAACAAAGACGGGGAACAAGCCAGGGCTCAAAGGCTTGCTGGGCATGGGGCAGGAAGGGGTGAAACTTCCCGTGCTCATGTCCACTAGCCTGGCTCTGCTGCCACGATGCTGGGCCCCCCATTGCCCAAGAAGGTCTCTTCTCCTGTCCACTCCATCGGGGGAGGGGCTGTCCCTGCCTCACTTAAGGGAGGCAGTATGGACTAGTGGAAAGAGACTGGAATCTGCATCAGACCTGTGGCACTCCCTCTAACTAGTCATGAGGGGTCCTCTGAGCTTCAGTTTCCTCATCTGTAAAAGGGAGAGAGAATGCCTGCTTTGCATAATCACTGTGAGGAGCACCCATTGTGACGGTCTTATTAGGATCTGGAAATAATTGAATTATCTTCCTTTTATTGGGGAAAGAGGATGCATCCTTCTCCAAAAGAAGGGGACCCAAGTACTCCAGGTACAGCCTGTCAGTTACCCAGGGTCCGTTTTCTCCCTGGGAAGCCCAACTGCAATAAGTCCTTAGGCTTCTGCTTTCTTCACACAACCCAAGGGCAAGCGGCTCTGGGGAAAGTGTTTATTCTGTTGTGAGAGGTCGGCCTCAGAGCCCTTGCAAAGGGCTGTTGTTGCTGCCCCCTAGTGGTAATGTGCCTGTATCTGCACAAATTCCTAACTGCCTTTTGGGAAATGAATGCTTGATAACATAAAATTCGATTTAAAAAAATAATTTATCGAATCCCTGCTCTGTTAGGGACTGGGATACGAAGACAAATAAAACACAGTTCCTGCTCTCTAAGAACTCAGAGTTTAGAATGTTAGGCTTTTAATCCTAACACTTTGGGAGGCTGAGGCAGGAGGATTGCTTAAGGCCAGGAGCTTAAGACCAGCCAGAGCAACATAGCAAGAATTGTCTCTACAAAATATAGGGAAAAAACCCATTAGCCTAGGATGGTGGCATGGGCTTCGTAGTCCCAGCTACTTGGGAGACTGAGCTACGAGGATCGCTTGAGCCCAGGAGTTTGAGGCCACAGTGAGCTATGACGTCACCACTGCACTCCAGCCTGGGAGACAGAATGAGACTATGTGTCTATAAAAAAAAAAAAAAAAGGAGAGACAAACTCTTAAAGAGATTGCTTGAATATAACCCAATGTGATAAGTTCTAATAAAAACAGTGACTCCCAACTTCTGGTTCCAGACAAAATGAGTAGACACATTTATCCCTATTCCTTCCACTAAGTAAAGCTAAGAACCCTTGGATATTATATATATATATATATAAGAAACATAAGAAGACTCTGAAAGGTTGAGAGGAGAGGAGCCTGGCTGGGGAACTCGGGACCCAGGGGATGACACGGCAGCAAGTTCCCTGGGTTGTGTTTTTGCCTTGTACATCCTGACCGGGTCCTGGGGAAGCCGGCAACTTAACACACCAATGAACACAAAGAGCCCCGAGAAAAACCTGCTCTGGTCAAGAGACCAGGAAAGGGGCCGCCTAGCAAGACAGAAAACTTCTAGACAATAACCACTGTAGTCCAGCCAAAGTCCACACAACAACAGTGGAAAAGCTGAGCGGGAGCCTAGACTTCCACCGCAGCCGGGCTGTGACCAGGTGTCCCCTTCCCTGGCCAAGGTGGTGCCAGAGAAGGCTCAGCGGAAAGCTGGGACTCTAGCTCCATCTAGTGGCAACGAGGCCCAACCGCTGCAACGTCAGTGAGGCCACCTGAGGACTGGCCTTCCACGTCTCTCGGAAGGTAGCCCTCTCTCCCTCCCTGCTGGGGCAGCGTCAAAGGAGGCCTGGTGCAGAGCCAGGACTTTCACCACCGCCACGTGATAACGAGGGAGCCCTCTTCCTCCCTGTCCGGGTGGCGCCAGAGGAGGTACAGTGGGAAGCTGGGGCTTTCTCCACCGCTCAGCGGCAGGAAGGCGTCCCCACCTGTGTTGCCATAGACGCCGCGTGGGGACCAGGGGGAAGAGGCACAATGTTTTCACATGCTGAACTGTCATCCCCGAATTCCGTGTCCAGCAAAAATATACTTCAGAAATAAAGGAAAAATGAAGGCATTCGCAGGTAAAAGAAAACTAAGAGAATTTGCTACCAGCAGATATCTACCCTAAGAGAATGCTTGAAAGAAGGTTTTGCAACAGGAAGGAAATGATAAAAGAAGGAATCCTGGAACACCGGGAAAGAAGAAAGAACAATAAAAATGTGGGTAGGTACAATAAGCTTTCCTTCTCTTCTTGAGTTTTCTAAATTATGTTTGGTGGTTGAACCAAAAATTGTAACATTGTATTATGTGGTTATTATTATAATATTTGTAAAGAAAATATTTAAGACACTTATAAATGGGGGAAGGATAAACGGAGTTAAAGGGAGGCAAGCTCTCTATACTTTACTACACTTCACCAGGAGACTGCGGTAAGTTATGTGTATATAATGTAATATACTTAGAGAAAATACTAAAAAAAAAACACTATACAAAGACATATGCTAAAAAGCACAATTGATATACCAAAATATAATTTTTTTAGATGTTCCAATAACCTAGAAAGGAGCAGAAAAAAAGAGAAAGCAAAGCAAACAAAAAAACCCTCAAAAAATAGAAAATAAAATGGGAGACTTAAGGCCTAATAAATCAATAAATACCTTAAATGTAAATCATCTAAATATACCAATTAAAAAAGATTTGTAGAGTAGATTTTTAAAAATACATGATCCAATTATGTTATCTATAAGAAACTCACTTCAAATATAATGATATAGGTAGGTCAACAGTAAAAGGATAAAAAAGATGCAAACATCATAATTAATGCAAACATGAATCAAAGAAAGCAGGAGTGGCCACATTCATCAGATAAAGTACTTCAGAGCAAAGAAAATGACCAGGTACAGAGATGGGTATTACACAGTGATAAAGGGTCAGTCTACCAAGAATATACAGCAATTCTGCACGTGTATGTACCAAACAACAGAACTGTAAAACACTTGAAGCAAAAACTGATAAAACTGAAAGGAGAAATAGATAAATCCACAATCGTAGTTGGAAACTTCAACATCTTTCAACAATTGACACAACAACTAGACAGGAAATCAAAATGTAGAACTCAAAAACACTGTCATCATTTGCATCCTGGCCCAAAGCCACCATCACAAGTGGTCTAGACCAGTGGTCTCTACATTTATTTGATGTTTTCTCTTATCAATATAGAATTATATTTTGTGTAATTTGAAATATATCAAAATAGAAGCTGACCCTGTATCCCTAACATATGTATATTTATTAATTGGCAAATTATATACAGATACTTTTCTATTTATATGTATTATAGAACATAAAATAGCAATAAAGGATGGAATAAAGAGGAAATAAGCAGTTTTTTAAATGTCTTCCTAATTGTGATAGCTTCATGCTATCATTTTACCTAACATCTCCAGGCACAATATACACTTAGGGTAAGGCTTGTGATTAATGGTAACAAAAATCCACATTTCAAATAGCCTTTTTGTTAATCCCAAATTTCATTTGGGCAACTTAGTGTAAGATTTGATCAAACTGTCTTTTTTTTTAAATTTCAACATATTAAGGGGGTACAAATGTTCCTCAATCTCATACTAGGAAAAAAGAGAGTGTCAGATCCACCATTTTCATGCAGTTTGCTTGTAGCTGCATTATTCACATTAATAATATGACCTCCAACATGTGGTTTCTTAGCAGGAATCTTATAAAGCCATTTATTCATTTTTTGAGAGTTATTTATTAATAGTTAAAACCCCATTGGATAATCCCCAAATCCACTTAATCAGGTACGTGAAAAATGTAGTATGTCATAAAACACTGAAATCCAGTGTGTCAGGTAAGAGAAATAGCAGTTCAAATATTTTCTTCCTGCACCCAAAGGATGCCTTGGACACTTGGACATGTGTTAGCTCTCACTTTGGCAAACAGCCACCCACATGGTCTGCACAGTCTCCCCACAGGTCTCACTGCTTCATTCTTGCCCCTGTATGTTCGATCTTCCACCTAATAGCCAGAGTGCTCTTCTCAAAATACAAATCATGTCATGTCCCTCCCTTCCTCAAAACCTTCCAATAGCTTCTCAGTTCTCAATAGAACATCCAAGCTGCCCAGTTGTCTCCAGGGCCCCTCCCTGTCCGGCTGTTTCTCCTGCCTCTCCTCCCAGCCCACCCCTTGCTCACCACCACCTCCCTTCCATTCCTCAAACTCAGTACGTTCCTTCCTGTCTGGGACTTTCAAAGGTGCCCCAATCATTTTTCCTACCTGCTTTTCCTTGTCCCCATCCCATTCAACCCCATTGTTAAACTCCTACTTACCCCTAAAATCTCAGTTTAAATCTTACTGCCTTAGGCTGGTCCTTAAAGTTTAAACAAAAGTGCTCAATTACCATAGTCCCTCACATACTTCACTTTCCCCTCAAAACTCGTTTTGCAGAATGTCATGTTACATTCATCTGTATTATTATTTGTCTAATGTCTGGTCCCCTATTAGACTGTAAATTCCGTGAGGGTAGGAATGGTGCCTGGTATGTAGTAAGTATTGTTGGATGAGTGAATGAATGTGACTGGCACTGGATAAAAGGTTAAATTGTTTCCCTGCCAAAAAGATACATTGAAATCCAATCCTCCAGTATCCCCCAGAATGTGTGACCTTATTTTGAAATAGGGTCTTACAGAGATAATCAAGTTAAAATGAGGTCATTAGGGTAAGCCCTAATCCAATGACTAGTGTCCTTATAAAAAGGGAGGATTTAGATGCAGAATGAATGAATACACAGAGGAAAGACACAACTCAACCCACAGCACCTTTCGTCTTTCTCTGCTTAATTTTTCTCCATAACCTTTATCACCACCTAGCATATTACATCTTTCGCTTATTTTCTTTACTGCTTGGCTCCCCCTACTGAAATGTGAGCTCCTCAAGAGGAGAGATGTTTGTCTATTTTGTTCCCTGTAATGACTGTTTGTTGACTGAATGCTGAACGACACAGTAGGTGTCAGAATTTTTAGCAAGTGTCTGACAAATGTTTGTTGCTCCAAAATGGCATTGAGTGGATCAGGAAATGTTAGCTTCTTTTATTCATGGACAATTCACAACGCATCAGTGATGGTCTTTTCTGGAAACAACAGACTCAGGGAATGTCAGCAGTGGGAGGAAATTTGAAGGCCGGCCGTCCTAGCCAGAGAAAGCTTAAATCCTTCTCTGCTGTCACAACCAGCAGGAGGAACTGCTCCCTTCTGGAGTCACCGCCTTTCCCACAGGTGAGGATTCTTCCATTTGCAGCAAGAGGATTCTTTTTATTCACTAAGGATATTCCCTGTGAATGTAAAAGTAATATAGAATTGTAAAAATTTAGAAAATTCATAAAAGTGTAAACAAATTTTTTAAAAAGCACCACCGAGAGACAATCACAGACAACTTTGGGTACACAGTATTATCTTAACAGTTTAAAAATATGCATGTAGATAGAAAACTTGGAGAGTTCACTGTAAGTACAGTTTGCAGTCTACTTTTAAAATCTAGCATTACATAATAAAACACTATTCTAAAAAGCTGCACGATGTTCCCCTTGGGTGGGGTGCCACACCTTAACCACGCCCGTTCAAACTGTTTCTAATTTTTCTAGAGCTAAATAAACTCTATAATGTATATGCATCTTTTATCCGGCCCTCCGATTATCTTTTTCAGATAAATTCCTAGAAGTTACTGGGGCAAAGGTAGTGAACTTTTCGTTTTTAATAATTTTTAAGAATTTACAGAAAATTAGTCTCCGCCATGAGATTCTACTCCACAGACGGTCTGGCGGATTCTAACCCAGTTCGATCCGATCCATCTCAGATTCCCTTCCGCTACTAAGTTCTCTGAAGTCTTGGCGAACGTCCCCCCGCAGTCCGCACGCACGACTGCGCACGCTCGTCCGAACGCGGGCCCCCTCCCGACTGGGGAAGCTTCTTGACAAACCCCGAAGCACCACCTCTTTAAATTTTAAAACGAACGCCCTGGCCAATGAATGTTAAGTTTCTCCCTCAATGCAGCGCCCCGCCCGCAGTCACGCCCTCCACCAATCAAGCTGAGGTTTTCGCCGTGGCCCTTCCAATCACCGCCAAAAATGGAAGTTGCTCACGTAACTTACGTAAGGCGAGCAGCCAATAGGAGCTGACGTTGAGAACTAGCTCTGCCAATAGTAACAGTTCTTGGAGAGCGCGGGAGCCTTTCGATCGGGGCCCCTAAGGGAAGCAGTGAATGGCGCTGGTTGCCTGAGGGAAGGGTCTAGGGGAGAGTGGCGCCGACCGGGACCGGAGCCCCGGGGCGGCTGCACGGCCGATATGGCGTGCTGTCACAAAGTACTGCTGCTGCTGGACACCGCGGGCAGCGCCGCTCGCCACAGCCGGGTCCGGCGGGCCGCGCTGCGCCTCCTCACCTACCTGAGTTGCCGGTTCGGCCTGGCCCGGGTCCACTGGGCCTTCAAGTTCTTCGACTCGCAGGGGGCGCGGAGCCGGCCCTCCCGCGTGTCCGACTTCCGCGAGCTGGGGGCTCGCTCGTGGGAGGACTTTGAGGAAGAGCTGGACGCCAGGCTCGAGCATCGCGCGCACCTGCCGGGCCCGGCGCCCAGGGCCTCCCACACGCACAGCGCCCTGATGGAGACGCTGCTAGACTATCAGTGGGACCGGCCCGAGATCACGTCGCCCACGAAGCCCTTCCTGCGGAGCAGCGGGAGGAGACTAGTGGACGTGGAGAGCGAGGCCAGGGAGGCCGAGACCGCGCTCGCGGGCTTCGTGAACGCCGTCTTCCTCCTGGCCCCGTGTCCGCACTCGCAGCGGGAGTTGCTGCAGTTCGTGTCCGGGTGCGAGGCCCAGACCCAGCGCCCGCCGCCGACCCCCCGGCAGGTGATGGAGAAGCTGCTGCCCAGGAGAGTCCAGGAGGTCATGGTCGCCCGAAGGATCACCTTGTACTGGGTGGATACGGCCGAATGGCCTAAGGTAAGGTGACGGCAGCCTCGGACGGAGTGCACGGTGCCCTCCTCGCTGAGCAGAACGTGGCGGCGTCCGCGGCGCGGCCCGCAGACCCCCGGTGGCGCTGACGTGACCTTGTGTCCCTTCGCAGTGCGGGCGGGCCCTACCTGCCTCCCCAGACTTTATTTTCCGGCACACGACGTGCATTCCAGCAAACTAAAGCCTGGTCTGGAGAGTCACCACGTCTCGACTGCTTGTTTTGTCTTGTCCTGTTCAAGCTGCCTGCGGTGCCAGTTCTCCCTGTTCCAGGCCGGTCTAAACCTCTCTCGTCCTTTTTTTAGGCTTTGCCCACATGACAACTACTCAGGTCAGCCTCTGATTTCCGTGTCCTTTTTTGTGGCACTTTCTCTCCGTTATGTTCCGATCGGGCACATCTATCTCCTTCTGTGTAGTCTACCCACACCTCAAAGGCAGGCACCAGGTCTTAACGCATCCTTTCGTCCTCACAGATGTACATTGAACACTGTTACCTGGTGAATATTTCCTGACTAATACATTCTTACAAACTTCAAGTCTTAAAAAGTGGTTAATTTGGATTTTCGCTGAGGCCCCCTGCTCCTGTTAAGTGCTGCGATGAGTGTGTATTTTTACTTTCTTAGTCCTCTTCGCGTCCCTTCATTTAGTTGACATGTTCATGGAGAAGCCACTAACACTGAGTGCTTACTACACTGTTTTGGCTGCTGGGGGTGCGGTAGCTGATGTGGAGTTTACCATTCTGGTGAGGAAGATAATGTTAGGTAAGTAAGTGATGTTATTTCAAATCGTACTCCGAAGAAACCAAAGCTGGGTGAGAGGATGAGAAGGAAGTGGTTATTGTATATGGTGGTAGTCAGGGAAGGCCTTTTTGAGCAGAGACTTGAGGAGCGTGAAGGTTGGGAAAGAACATTCTAGGTAAAGAGAAGAGCAGGTGTAAGGATTTGAGCTGGAAATGAGCTTAGTTTGTTTCAGCAACAAAAAGACAAGGAGGAGAGCAGCATGAGAAGGCCCTACAGGGGCCAACGTCCTAAGTGTGGATTTTGTTCTAATTAATGGGAAGGCTTTGGAGAGTGGTTTACCCAGGTGAAAGATGTGATTCCACTTAATGGAAATAACGTGTCACTAACCCAGGAGTGGGTTAAATTGCAAGATTACAGGTGGAAAATGAGCAGGCACTTAAATAATGATGTGGTATATTAGAATTTTCAATGTGCCTTCACATACAAAGAAAGCTCAAAAAAAGCATGGCAAATACAAAATAAGGGAGCAGTGGTTTGTCAAAGAAGAAAAGGAAAGGGCAAAATGTGTTTAAGGGGATGGTAAACATTTGATGGAGAAGAGTCCTAGAAATTAAAATCTATTAATGCAGCAAATCAAGTGTTGGACACAGTACTCAACACATAAGTTCTCAACTTGAGATGACTGATATCAAATCACATAAAAGATTTTATTCTGGAATTGTATTATATCAAATACTGGCTATAAGTCTTAGCAAATGGGGCTTGGATATTGTTTTTCTCTTTTTCTCCTTTTTCTCTCTCTCTCTTTGGAATAGCATTGAAATAAGTGGATTGACTGGATCTTTTTAAAGATCCCTTCTAGGTCTGGCATACCACTATCTGAGGGGGATGGATCTTCTCCAAGGCTTTTCTTCTCATATCTGCCATGTTGTTTCTGGAATTTAAGCTTTTCTGGAGTTTTCGTCCACTAAAGAGCTATTTTTCCTATTCAAAAGCCTCTGCCCAGCCACACTGTGGAAGCAAAAGGAAGATTTAGGCTCTGTCCTTAGGGGGAGCTCTCAGTACCTGAGTGGAGAGAAAGGGAGATAAAATCCAGGTCCTGTCTTGGGGAGCTCACAGTCTGGGATGTAGACCTGGGAGAAACAGAACCAGGATTCAGATTGGAGGTGGAGGGATCCACGCACACAAAACATTTGCTAAGATATGGGATAGAATGGAGGATAGGAGACCCTTGACTTTTTCAACTTTTGCTTTTGATTTATTCAACATGCATTTGTTATATACTTGCCAGCTATGCTGGGGGCTGAGTATACTCTCAGGGAACGAAACAGATGTGGTCCCTGCCTGTCTTGGAGCTTATAGTCTAGAGGACATCTACAAATTCCCAAATGTGAACCTCGACTAGGACACCTCTGTCACTTACCCTGTAATATGCATACCAATGAAAAATGTAACCATATTCTATATACAGTGTACCGTTTGTATTTTTTTTGTCATGTACATTGCTATGGTTTAAATTTGTCCATTCCAAAACTCATGTTGAAATTTAATCTCCGATGTGGAAGTATTGAGAGGTAGGGTCTTTAAGAGGTGATTAGGGCATGAGGGCTCTGCCATCATGAATGGATTCATCCATTCATAGATTAATGGGTTATCCTGGGAGTGGGACCAGTGGCTTTATAAGAAGAAGAAGAGAGACCTGAGCTCAGCCCCCTCACTAAGAGATGCCCTGCACCACCTTGGGACTCTGTAAACAGTCCCCACCAGCGAGAAGGTCCTCACCAGGTATGGTCCCCTGACCTTGGACTTCTCAGCCTCCCTAACTGGAAGAATTCCTTTTCGTTATAAATTACCCAGTTTCAGGTATTCTGTGATAACAGAAAACTGTTTAAGACATACATTTATTACTTTTTAATCAGAAGTTAATGACCTTTTTAACTTTTATTAAAGTTTGAGCTTAACCTTTCATTTAATAAGCAGGTTTGCTTTCGTGGCTGTACCTCTTGGTGAAACAATTTCAACAATTTTTTTTTTTGTCCCTTTGGCAGAAAATCCTAATGAGCATCTATGGCCTCTGAACTAGCTTACTGTTCTCCCCCATAGCAGTGAACACAGGCAAGGAAACATGGGTGGTTACAGTAAATACTAAGTAATTGATTAATCTATTGCAGGTTGGTATGCATAACTGAAGCAAAAATTTCACAATAAACATAGTTTATCTTTGTTACATGTGATATTTTCTATTATGCTCTGATATTTTCTTTTCTGTTCTTTATAAATGCTGATCATAAGCTACTCAATTGTTTTATTTACCCCCACTTCTGACTTTAAGATTCTAGCCATGGTGCATAGAAGTTGCTCAATAAAAGTTTGTTGAAAGAAGGTTGACTGAAGAGTCAGCTATGTGTGAAGGAGTGAGGGAAAGCTCTTACCAAAAAAAGCAGAATTTGAGCTAGATACAGAAGTATATTTATTGTAAGCATTCAATTGGTAAAGAAGGAAGGAGAGCCACAGGAAATAAAATCAGCAAAAACATGGAAGCATTATAAAATGTGGCATGTTGAGGAAATAGCAACGGGTTCAGTGTGCCTAGAAGGTAGGGATAAGTGAGGGAAATAGAAGACAGTGTGTTCCAGAAGGTTGTTTAGGGTCTGTTGTGAAGGGCTTTATGGTTATGCTAAAGAGTTACTTTATCTGGAGGCCTTTGAAAGTTTTTAGAGAGTAGCATGATGAGAGATGTGATTTGGAGGAATACTTAGAGCAATGTGGAGGAAAGATGATGAGGGCTTCAGTTACAACAGTGACGATAGAACAGAGAAGACCTGTTTGGTCCCTGAACAGACCTGTGGGTAGGCAAGTCAAAGCGATGGTCACTATCTCGGGGAGGTGCTTCTGCCTCACACCCATGACACCTGGCCATTGTTGTGTTATGTTGTGTAGATCCGAATTATTTTTATTAGTATATAATGGTTTTGTGTTCCTTCTACTCTGACATTTTGTGATTTATACCCAGTGATTTGTATCACTTCTGTTCCTTGACAGAAAATATAAATGAGGTGCTATTTTCATTAAACGAATGCTTTCTTGAAGGCATATTATGTAGTAATTATGCTTGGGTTATACAGTTACTGGATGCTGGCCATCATTTGTATTCGCCTTAACAAATACATTAATTTTTTTAATATGATTTGATCCTTTAAAAATGTTGGTATCAACTTTACTTTCTCCTGATTTCCTTTAGCTTTATTTATGATTGCCTAATTTATAGTAACCTGAGGTTCTTTGTCATTTTTATTTTAGTTATGGGAATCCCCAGACCACCTTGGGTACTGGACAGTTTGTGAATTGCTCCACCATGGAGGTGGTACCGTCTTGCCATCTGAATCTTTCAGCGGGGATTTTTCTAAAGCTGGGAAAACAGTGCTCGGGGGTGAAAGAAATCTGTCAAGTGAACCTCATCTCTCTCCGTGGATTTCAACTCTGCCAACTGATGCCACATTAAACCGCTTGCTCTATAATTCTCCTGGGTATGAAGCCTCGTTTCCACAGATAGAAGGAACATTATTTCTCCCTGTTGAAGGTAAGCAAATAATATTTTGGGTTTTTTTTTAATATCTAAATTACATTAATTTCTTCAATACAGGTCCATGCTTTTAACTTCTTTGGCATATCCCACAGCCTAGGCACTCAATGAATGCTTGTAATGGAAAGAACTAAAAGATGTCTAAGCAAAATTAGAGATACCACAGGAAAAGTTTGAACTCTGTTACAGTACAACTGCCAGCCCATGCACAGAAAGAACAGCCAATGATTTGAAAGAGTTGCCCAGCTGTTTCCAAAGAAGAGTAACATTGTTCAGGTGCCTAAGCACATGGGTGGTAAGATTTAATTGTAGAAGAGATTGATAAGTTGAAGACCATAGAGAAACAATGATTGACTAAGAGAAAAAATAAGTCTACAGACACTGAAAATGGTGTTTGTTACCAGGAAAAGCAAACATGTTGGAATCTTCGTAAATTGGCTTTACCATGTGATTTGCTGTATGGTGCATCTCGTTTCTGAATACATTATATATTCACACAGAAATAATACTGTATAGAGTTATATACATAAAACTATATTGTACATTATGTGCAGCTTAAGGGATTTTCAAGAGTAGTTTCAGCAATTTCATCATACACAAGTCTTTAGAATTTAAACTCCTTATAAGAGATGATGCACTGTATTTTATGGGTTTAAGGAGTGGTGTCTTCTTTCTTACAAGTAGTAAGTACTGCTTGAGTGTTTATTTCTAAGCCATAATTATTGACAAGTTCTGACATTATGTCTTGCGCTTTTCTTCTAGAACTAAATGAACTTGCTGTGACAGCCTGCTGGCAGTAGAATAAGGGTTGAAGTGTGAACTAAATGACAATACCTCACCTGGCAATCTGATTTTTTTCCTTCTTAGACTATTACATCTCTTTTTAGTAACTATTTCTTATGTTAGAATTTTAATATTCTTTATTTCTAACAGGCAAAGAGATTCAAGAAACATGGACAGTCACCCTAGAGCCCTTGGCCATGCATCAGAGACATTTTCAGAAACCAATCAGAATTTTTCTAAAAGGCTCAGTGGCCCAGTGGTCTCTCCCAGTGAGCAGCACTTTGGGGACTGACAGCTGGATGTTGCGAAGTCCGGAGGAGAACACGTCAACTCAAAAGCTGTTATTTCAGCAGCTGGTAAGCAGGCTGACTGCTGATGAGTTACATCTGGTAGGTATCCTCCACATGATGTTATTCTTGTCTAATAGCACACTAGGAAAGTGAAATGAGTGTGTTTATAAAATGCCAAGGAACGCCTTAATAATATAGTAAAACTGATGATGTTTTTGCAAGTAATATTGTCGACATTGTAGCATCATGATAAACAGTGCTCTTTTAGTGAAGAAACCAATTATAAAATTGCATGTACTCAGAATCCAATTAAGTTAAATTATATTCACATAGGGAAAAAAGCAGTCGACCAGATGGAATGGTTGTATTAGGACAGTGAAGTGATGAATGATCTCTTGTTATTTTTTAAATGTTCTGTTATACATTTATTACTTTTATGTAAGTATTAAAGAAAAAGCTATACTGCAACATTAGATGATAGTAGTAGTTACGCAAGCTTAGAAATGTGTGACAAGGAACATATACATACCCAGATTTGATTTAAAGGTGATAATTATTTTTGAACTGCCAGCAAATTCCTTGCATTTCTTTGTCTTTGCCTTCATAATCTCAGGGGGCATCTCTATTCTGGATCACATTGTGAAACATTCTAGAGAAAAATGGGGTAGTCATTGAACCTATGCTGTACTAAGAGTTGTGTGCTCTGATGAAAAGTGCCCTGGATTGGAGAGTCAGTGATCTGGATTAAGTCTCAGCTCTGCTGCCCACTGTATAAATCCTTTAAATGATAGTATTACCTCATGGTTAAGTGCATGGATTTAGAAGTCAGTAAGGCTTGGCCTCTTCCCTTACTAACTGGGTGGCCTTAAATAGGTTACTTCTTCCTCCTCCTCCATCCCTTCTCTGTAAAATTGAGATAATAATAATTTTTACCTCAGACTGCTTATGAGGATTCAGAGAGCACATAATAAGTGCTTCATAAATATTCCTGGTAACGTTAAGTTTTTCTTATTTGTAAATTGAAAGATTGGGACTGTATGATTAGTAACTTCTCTTCTACCTCTAATAACCATCAAGCCTATCTTTTCCACAATTTTCTCATTATATTAATATCATAATCATTGGAAAACTGTTATTCTGGCTTTTACTAAGCTACATCCTTCTTTAGACCAGCATGTTGACAAAATATTCTCAACTAATTAGAACTTCTCGTGTAGGTTGCCAATGTGGACCCTGGTGACGGCTGGCCCCCCATCACTGCGGTTATTTCCCCGCTCTCTGCCGATGCTATGGTTCTCACTGTGTTCCGCACCGAGGAGGCTGACTTTCAAACACATTTTTTCCAAACGGTTGTGGCCCAGGGCCCCCAGGATACAGCTTCCCTTTTCTCAGATGTTGTGGATTGTGTATTAAATCAGATTGATAATTCGCTTAAAGATCCTGTTCCTGCTGGTAAGCCTCTGAACCAGAAACTCACGTAGTCTAGGGTGGTTTGCAGTCTCTTCCAGCATCAGAACTTTTTTCTCACCATGTACTTAGTAGTACCCCAATATGTTCTAAGGCAAATAATAGCAAATGATTATATTTCAGGCAGTTTAAATCATCATTATTTACATATATTTTAACCTATTTAGAGGACCATTTCAGAAATAAGATGAGTGTATTTGTTGCCAGCAGTAAGAACAAAAGACTTTAAATTGTATTTGCACATTTTTCAGAGATAATGTAGGCCTATAGGAGTTGGTGGTACAGATGAATGAATGTTGTGAGTGATGCCACTCTGTATGTCCTTTAAATGTTCTGTTATATATTTAAAGGGATGTATTTTAAAGGGATGTAGTTAGTATGGGGAGGAGCAAGTGCTTGGAAGTCTCTGCTTGGGTTCTAATGGCTCTTTCCTCTCCTGCCTCTCTGTTCCATTGTTCCTGTAGCTCCTCCTGTTCCTGAGTGGGCCCAGCAGGAGATTGAGCGCACTATTCCCTGGAGTCCGGCCGTTGTGGAAAAATGGTTTCCTTTCTCTAATATCAGTGGTGCCAGTTCAACTTTGATGGAGTCGTTTTGGTAAAACTTTTATCTTCCTGAATATTGATTCTTAAAATCAATTTTCAGTTATCTGCATTTTTTTAACAGACCGTATTCTCTGAACATGATCCAATAATAATAACAAACTAATTATAAAAATAAAACATGCTCATACTTAGTATATATTGTGAGAGTATGTTAGATAATATATTAATATTTCAGTACATACATGCCAAAATTATCAAATTCAATATAAATAAATAAAATACTCTTATATTATGGGTGTCAGAAAATATGTAGAACTAAGTATCAGTGAAAATAAAAAATAGCAAACTTGTATAATGCAGCTGAATTTATACATAAAGGAATATTTATAGAATTAAATGACTATTTTTGTAAAGAGAAAAGTTAAAAACCAATTACTAAGAATCCAACTTAAGAACTAAACAACAGAGTAACCCTCCCTCACAAAAGGAAGGCAATAAAGATAGCAGAAATGAATTAAATAGAAAACAAATAATAGTAATCAGCAGAAATGATATGATTCTTTGAAAAGCTAAATAAAATAAACAAAATGGTCTATGGTAAGATTGACCAATTTTTGAAAGAAAAAAGACACAAATATTAGAAATGTAAAAGATACAGCAGAAATTCAAAGTATTATTAAGAGGTAAGGTTGAGGTTTATTTTTTTTACACAGATATCCAATTGTTCCAACACCATTTGTTAAAAGACAGTTCTTTTCCCATTGAATTACTGTGGCACCTTTTTCAAAAATCAATTGACCACCATTGTGCATCTCAATTTCTGGACAGAATAGAGGCCATAAACTATATTAATACCACATTGTCTTGAATTATGCATTATACCAATACCACACATTATAACTTTGTGTGGTATATTGCATTATATACCACACATATTTTGTGTGTGGTATATAATATTGCATTATACCAATATAATGCATTGGTATATTGCATTATACCAATACCACACATTATAACTTTGTAATAAGTCTTTAAATTAGGTAATCCTCTTAACTTTGTTTTTTGTTTTCTTTGTTTTTTTAGAATTGCTTTGATTATTCTAAATCGTTTACATTTTCATATAAGTTTTACAATCAGCTTGTCAATTTCCACAAAAAAGACTGTTAGAACTTCGGTAGTGCTTTGAATCATAGATAAATTTGGGGAGAACTGATGTCTTAACAATGTTGAATCATCTGATTCATGAACATAGTACATGTCTCCATTTATTCAGATCTTTCCTTAATCTCCTTCAGTGTTTTGTAGTTTTTAGTGTACAAATCTGGCCTATATTACATTTTAAAATTAAGTATCTTTATGAGGTATAAATAGTGAAGTTTTTGAAGACAGTGAGATTCTTCATAGAAAATCTAAAATATTCTACAGGCAAATGATTGATAAGAGAATTCAGCGATATTACTGGATACAAAAATTGTAAAAATAGTATGCCAACAACAAACAATTAGAAATTGTAATTTACAAAAAGGATATAATTTATTTAAAATTATTAAGGTACTTAAGAATAAATGTAGCAAAAGATATATAAGAATAAAGGGCCAAGAACAAAACAAGTACATTTCTGCCTGTGAGACAGCAAGATTTGCCTTGAGGCTATGGTAAATAAGGCAATATCCTTGCACCTTGTATTGGTGCAAGGATAGACAAATAAACCCATGGAAGAGAATGGAGAGTCCAGAAAGTGACCCACACACGTATGGGAACTAAGCATATGACAAAGGGAAAGAATATTTAGGGAAAGAATAGAATATTCAACAAATAGTGATGTAACAATTGGCTATCTACAAAAAAACCCCATAAAAATTAGATTTCTACTTCGCAGCATATACAATAATACTTTTTTTTTTTTTTTTTTTTTTAAGAGTCTCACTCTGTCACCCTGGCTAGATTATAGTGGCATCATAATAGCTCACTACAACCTCAAACTCCTGGGCTCAAGCAATCTTCCTGCCTCAGCCTCCCAGGGAGCTGGGACTATAGGTGTGCACCAACATGCCTCAGTAAGTTTTCTCTTTTTTGTAAAGATGGGGTCTCACTCTTGCTAAGGGAGGTCTTGAACTCATGAGCTTAAGAAGTTCCTTTTGCCTCAGCTTCCCCAAGTGCTAGGATTACAGGCATGAGCCATCGTGCCTGGCTTTACAATAGTGAATTTCTAATAGATTAAAACACCAAATATGAAAAACAAAACTTTAAAATTCTTAGAAGGAAAAAGATCTAGGAGAATATCAAGATAAGGATGGAGTTCTTAAACAAGACATAAAAAATTCAAACCAAAAAGGAAAAGATAGATAGATTTGACTGTAACCAATTTTTACATTTCTTTATCATTAAAAAGACAAGTTATAGGCTTGGGTAGCTGCAATCCATATAAGCAACAAAGGATTAGTATCTAAATTAGTGTAGAGCTCCTAAAAATTCAATAAGACAAATTTAGTTGAAAATTTGGCAAAGAATGAAAATAAAGAATTCATATAAGAGGGAAGCAATAGGCCAATCATTTGAAAAGATAATCAGTTCAGGCAGCTGGAAATTAAAACCACAGTAAGAAAAAAACCAATAGATTTTATTTTATACCTATTAGATTGTCAAAAATTAATAAATCTGATAGTAGCACATAGGGAAATGTGAACTTTTGACCATTTTAAAGAATAATTTGGAAATTCCTGGTGAGCAGAAACTTTATAAACTCTGATATCCAGTAATTCCACTTCTGAGCATCTATACTCAAGAAATTCAAGGCCGGGCATGGTGGCTCACGCCTGTAATCCTAGCGCTCTAGGAGGCCAAGGCGGGCTGATCGTTTGAGCTCAGGAGTTTGAGACCAGCCTGAGCAAGAGCGAGACCCTGTCTTTACTAAAAATAGAAAGAAATTAGCTAAACAACTAAAAATAGAAAAAATTAGCCAGGCATGGTGGCGCATGCCTGTAGTTCCAGCTACCCGGGAGGCTGAGGCAGGAGGATCGCTTGAGCCCAGGAGTTTGAGGTTGCTGTGAGCTAGGCTGATGCCAAGGCACTCTAGCCAGGGTAACACAGTGAGACTCTGTCTCAAAAAAAAAAGAAAAAAGATAATAGAGTTTTTGCTATTGTTTTGTTTATTTTTAAAGCATTTTGGAAAATTAGAATTTTGGTTTTATACTCGATATCTTGACCTTACAGGTTACTACAGGCTGCCTCAGCTAATAAGGAAGAGTCTTACAAAACTGAAAGTGAATTAACACATTGCCTCTCCAAGTTCTACCAGAGAAAATCTCGTGAAGAATCCACTGTAGCTAATCAAGAAGACAACAAAAAGAAACGTATGCACATAGAAAGGCTATTTCTTATGGTAGTCTGTTTTGAGACTGTGCGTTTTAAAAGACTGACGTTCCCTGAAATTAGGCTGATAGCTAACTAAAGAAGGGCAAATTATTATATTACAAATTTAAAAAATAATTATGTTAGTCCAATAGTGCTTTAAAAAATCACCCACAATCCTACCTTCCTAATGAATAAACCATCTTTATTTCTAATTATAACAGAAATTTAAATACAACTTTATATTTTGCATATAAATATTTGTTCATGTGTTACCTTGCCTTTTTAGTTATAATTACGCCTCATTGCTTAACAAAATTTATAAAATTCTCATGTTGTTGAATGAACATTCAGATTGTTTTCAGTTTTTATCATTATAATACTACAGTATGCATCATGCATATAATTTGTTCTTTCAGTAATTTCCTTAGCAGGAGTTTGCAGGAGAACAAGTTACTGTGTTAAAGAATGTGAAAACTGGCTCTTGACACGGATTGCTAAATTGTCTTTCAGAATAGTTTCATTGCAATTCTGTGGCCACTGGGTAACGCCAGAATGAGTCTGTTTGGCATTTGCCTTCTGGAGAAAAACATTTAATCACGTTGATGTTTAGTTCCTAAGCTTCAATTAAAAGAAGGGCTCTCTTTCTACCCTGTGTGTGGGTAGAAAGAGATGCAAGAACTAATTCAGATCATTCTGAAGGGATATATGCTTCATTTTGATATTCTTTTACGGTATTCTAAATTAAAGTAGTTCTTGATTCCACAGAAGTGAAAGATAATTTACTTTTCTTCCTCTGATGTTGTTTTGGTAGGAGGTGTCCCTCGTACTCCAGTGAGGCAGAAGATGAATGCCATGTGTCGTTCCTTAAAGATGTTGAATGTTGCAAGGCTGAATGTAAAGGCTCAGAAGTTACTTCCAGATGGCAGCCCAGACACGGCTGGGGAGAAAGGGATCCAAAAAACAGCTAGTGGAAAAACAGCAGATAAATTGGAAGACAGAGGAAGAACATTAAGAAGTTCCAAACCTAAAGGTATTCCTCCATTCTCTAGCATTTTGGTGTCTCAGTCTAGTTTACTCTCTTATACCCCTCCTATTTTTCAAAAAATTTTAACTATATCCCTTAATTTATTAAATATCTGCTATGTGCTCAAACGTGTGTTATGGTGAATACAATGAATAATAAGATACTGTCTATGATCTAGCTACAAAGATAAAACTAATAAACTAATATATATTGATATATTTACATATAATGAACTAATAAAACTAATATATAAGAGAACCAGGAGTCTAAAACAAAATACATGCCCATTTGGGAAGTAAAACCAGACTAGGAGTTAAGAAAAGGAAAGTCAGGACTGGAATGGGCTACAGAGGCTTCTAAGGAACTACTGGAACCTACGCTAGACTTCCAAGAATGGACAGAGATAGAAGGCAGAAAGGTAAGAGAATAGTATTGGGGAATTAGCATAAGCAAAGTCACAAAGAAAAAGAGCCATGGTTAGGCCATAGGACAAGTGGTTAAAGAAGTTTTACATTTATGATTAAAGGGAGAGGAAAATGGTTTGTGAGTAATCTGGGGCTAGGTTATTGAGATCTTTCAAAGGTGCATAGAAGAGTTTAATCTAGCAGCTTTTATTTTCCTATTTGTTCTTTTTTCTCCCTTGTTTTGTTTTTGTTTTTTTTAATAGATTGTATTATGATGTGTTGCCTAGTCTTAGGGTACATTTTTAACTCACAGTGATGGTGCAAGTCCTATCGGGTGATTGTGACCATATTTTATAAACTTTGGGCAATAATTGCATGATGTCACCTTTGAGTTCTTTTGAAAATTCTTGAGCAAAAATTTTATGCTCCTTTAGAGATTTTTCCCCCCTGTGGAATGCTAGATCCCTAGATGATAATCAGTTTGAGTGGGACAGAACATCTTTAATGAGCTAGTAAAGGTATGCAAAAGGAGAATAAAAACAATGGTACTTAAGACAATGTGGCAGTAACATAATTCCTGGACTGGATTCTGTCTAGAAATAGACAAGTACCAACAGTGATAAAATGATTTTTGACAAAGGTGACGTCTATAATATATCAATAATTCAATGGGAAAAGGATAATCTTTACAACAAATGATTCTGGAACAACTTGATACCTTTATGGAAAAATAAAACTTGATTTTACCTTTTAATAGTATTTTTTTTTTTTCGAGACAGAGTCTCACTTTGTTGCCCAGGCTAGAGTGCCTTGGCATCAGCCTAGCTCACAGCAGCCTCAAACTCCTGGGCTCAGGCAATCCTTCTGCCTCTGCCTCCCGAGTAGCTGGGACTACAGGCATGCACCACTATGCCTGGCTAATTTTTTCTATATATTTTTTAGCTGTCCAAGTAATTTCTTTCTATTTTTAGTGGAGACGGGGTCTTGCTCTTGCTCAGGCTGATCTCGAATTCCTGAGCTCAAACGATCCGCCCGCCTTGGCCTCTCAGAGTGCTAGGATTACAGATGTGAGCCACTGCTCCCAGCCTCTTTTAATAGTATTTTGAGTTTCTGCTATATTTGTTCATGTCTAATATTGTTTATGCCTTTTTCTCCTTTTTTTTTTTTTTTAATTGAGGCATAGTCTTACTCTGTTGCCCAGGCTAGAGTGCCCTGGCATCAGCCTAGCTCACAGCAACCTCAAACTCCTGGGCTCAGGCAATCCTTCTGCCTCAGCCTCCCAAGTAGCTGCGAGTACAGGCATGCGCCACCATGCCCAGCTAATTTTTTCTATATATTTTTAGTTGGCCAATTAATTTCCTTCTATTTTTAATAGAGACGGGGTCTCGCTCTTGTTCAGGCTGGTTTCAAACTCCTGACCTTGAGCTATCCACCCGCCTCGGCCTCCCAGAGTGCTAGGATTACAGGCGTGAGCCACCGTGCTCAGCCTAATTGTTTTTAAATTCATCTTCTTTACAAAAATAATCATTTAAGCCTGTAAATTTTCCTTTAAGTATAATTTTAGCTGCATTATACGAGTTAACTAGTTTCTATGTTCATGATACTCCTAAATATTTTCTGACATCTATAATATAAGGGAGTATTTTATATTATAATTACCTTTGAATATTCTTAGACTGTGCTCAATGTAGTCTGTAAGATATTGATTCTTTCATATTTGCTGAAACTCTGGGCTAATATATAGTCAATTTTGTTAATATTCATTCCATGTATACTTGAAAATGTATATTTTCTAATTGTTCAGTACCTGGTTTTATACATGGCCACATCAAGTTTATTAGTGATGTTATCAACATTCTTGAATTTTTTTCTGCTTTTATCTGTAACTGAGATAATTATATTAGACTTCTACCATGTAGATTTGTCAAAATTCCCTTGCAATTCTGCCAATTTTTGTATCTTGTACTTTGAGGCTTTCTTGTTAAGTTCATAGAAGTTCATAGTCATTTGTCTTCCTTGTGATTATGTCTCATCAATGAATAACTCTTTTTACATATTCCTAATAACTTTATGCCTTTAAGTTTATGTTTCCTAATATTAATATAGCTACACCAGCTTTCTTTTGGTTAGTGTTTGCCTCAGTATTTTTTCTGTTCCTTTATTTTCAATGTTTCTTTGTCATTATGTTTTGGGTATATCTTGTATAAACAGCATAAAATTTTTTTAGATTCAATCTGACAGTTTCTATCTTTTAACTAGCAAGTTTATTTGTAAAATAAATGTTTACAATCATTATGATTACTGGTAAGTTTGGGTGTATTTCTGGTGTCTTATTTTGTGGTTTCTATATACCATGTTTTCTTTTCCATTATTCTATGGGATTAATCAAATTTTCTTTATTCTTCTTTTTGTCTTCTACTAGATT
The DNA here is from genome assembly GCA_963574885.1 of Lepilemur ruficaudatus. NCBI lineage: Eukaryota > Metazoa > Chordata > Mammalia > Primates > Lepilemuridae > Lepilemur > Lepilemur ruficaudatus. The sequence goes on from CAUYRT010083443.1 coordinate 44,665, forward strand.
TGGAGGTTATAGTTTATTTCTTTTCCATTTGTTGGTTACCCTGAAGGTTTTTTTAATAGATTTTATTTTTTAGAGAAGTTTTAGGTTCACAGCAAAATTGAGGAGAAAGTAGAAAGAGTTCCAATAGACCCCCATCCCGCCAACAACCTCTCCCACTATTAACGTCCCATACTACAGTGTGTTTGTTGTAATTGATGACCCTGCACTGACATACCACTATCACCTAAAGTCCATAGTTTACATTAGGGTTTGCTCTTACTGTTGTACATTCTATGGGTTTTGGCAAATGTATCATACATTGTATTTTACATGTGTTCACCATTGTAGTATCATACAAAGTGTTTCCATTGCCCTAAAAATAAAAAATTCTCTGTGCTCTGCCTATTCATCACTCCCTTGATCCCTCCCTCCTAAGCCCTGGCAACCACTAATCTTTTTGCTGTCTCCATAGTTTTTCCTTTTCCAGAATGTCATATAGAATCATACAGTATGTAGCCTTTTCAGATTGGCTTCTTTCACTTAGTAATATGCATTTAAGGTTCCTGCATGTCTTTTTGTGGCTTGATAGCTCAGTTCTTTTTAGCACTAACATTCCATTTTCTGAATGTCCACAGTTTGTTTATCCCTTTAACTGTGGAAGGACATCTTGATCACTCCCAAGTTTTGAATATACCACAGTTTATTTATCCTTTTAACTGTAGAATGATATGTTGGTTCCTTCTGAGTTTGAGCAATTTTGAATAAGGATACTATAAACATCCATGTGCAGGTTTTTGTGTGATGTAAGTTTTCATTCCTTTTGGGTAAATACGAAGGAGCATGATTGCTGGATCATATGGTAAGACTATGTTTAGTTTTGTAAGAAACTGCCAAACTGTCTTCCAAAGTGGCTGTAGCATTTTGCATTCCCACCAACAATGAATGAGAGTCCTTATTGTTCCACATACTCGCCAATATTTGGCGTTGTCAGTGTTCTGGATTTTGGCCATTCTAATAGATCTGTGGTGGTATCTTGTTTCAATTTGCAACTCCCTAATGACATATGATGTTGAACACCTTTTCATATACTTATTTGCCATCTTCTTTGGTGATGTGTCTGTTCAAGTATTCGCCTATTTTTAAATCAGGTTGTTTGAAAAGTTCTTCCATATATTTTGAGTAGCAGTCCTATCAGGTATGTCTTTCAAAAATATTTTCTCCCAGTCTGTAGTTTATCTTCTCATTCTAACAGTTTTATAGTTTCGTTTTTTATAATTAGGTCTGTAATCCATTTTGAGTTAATTTTTGTGAAAGATGAAAGATCTGTATCTAGATTCATTTTTGCTTGCATGTGGATGTCCAGTTGTTCTGGCACCATTTGTTGGAAGTCTGTTGTATTGTCTTTGCTCCTTTGTCAAAGATTAGCTGACTATATGTATGTGGGTCTATTTCTGGGCTCTCTATTCTGTTGCATTGATCTATGTGTTCTTTCACCAATACCAGACACATTGTCTTGATTACTGTAGCTTTATAGTAAGTCTTGAAGTCCAGTAGTAGCAGTCCTCCGACTTTGTTCATCTCTTTCAATATTGAATTAGGTATTCTGGGTCTTTTACCTCCCCATAGAAACTTTAGAATCAGTTTATTGATATCTACAAAATAACTTATTAGGAATTTGATTGGGATTTCATTGAATCTATAGATCAAGTTGGGAAAACTGAAATCTTGACAATAAAAAAGTCTTCCTATGCATGAACACGGAATCTCTCTCCATTTATTTCTTTGATTTATTTCATACAGTTTTGTAGTTTTCCTAATGTACATCTTATGCATATTTTGTTAGATTTAATATCTGAGTATTTTGTTTCGGGGGATGCTTATATAAGTGGTAATGTGTTTTTAATTTCAAATTCCACTTGTCACATTGTTGGTATATAGGAAAGTAATAGAGTTTTATATATTAACCTTGTATCCTGCAACCTACTTTAATCATTTGTTAGTTCCAGTTTTCTTATTGATCTTTCAAATTTTCCACATAGACAATCATGTCATCTGTGAACAAAGTTTAATTTTTTTCTGCCCTTAAATTTTTAACTTGTACATGTGATTTGCAGAGCCTTAAAATCAATCACTTATCTCTGCACTTTCTCAGTCTTGGCACTGTTGATGTTTTAGACCAGATAATTCTTGGTTGTGAGGCTGTCCTGTGCATTGAAGGATGTTTGACAGCATCCCCAGTTTCTACACACTAGATGCCAGTAACATCCCCCCCTCCACCACCAGTCGTGACAACCCAGACATAGCCAAATGTCCCATGGGAGGCAAAAATCTCTCCCAGTTGGCATCCACTGGCTTGAACAATACAAGGACTTGGGCTGGATGTGATAATCAATTTTACTTTTTTTCACAGATTTTAAAACTGAGGAGGAGCTACTATCTTACATACGTGAAAATTACCGAAAGACTGTGGCCACAGGAGAAATCAAGTTACATTCATGTGCTCGGAACATGATCTCAACTATTAAAATGTTCCTAAAATCGAAAGACACCAAAGAATTAGAAGTAAGGGTCCAGCTGTTACTGTTTGTCATAGATGTAGTGGTTGGTTGGGTTTTGGTGGGTTTGGTTCATATGTTTTGGAAAAATGTCTCTTCCATACATGAATCAAAAATGATGAGATGAACAAGGGAGTGAGTAAAATTCCAGATCTTGGAAGGTGGATATGGTGAACTGGTAAAGCAGAAATCAAAGAAACAGGGTGAGTGTATTTCTCTCCTAATGAAAACTTTCCTCATTTGAGCCGTTTGTTAATCTGCATAAATTAAGCCAGTGGTTTTTAATCCTGGCTGCACTTTAGAATCAACTAGAACATTTTTTTTTAAATTCTGATTCCTGGCTCCCTCCAGCCTAATTGAAACAGATCTCTTAGATAAGGACCTGGGCATCTGTACTTTTAAAAAACAGATGATTCCCTACATGATTCTTATGCACTAGGAGAGTTGCAAACCATTGTTTTAGACTATGTTCATTGTTTTTATTCATGTTCAATGGCAAAAGCCGGGTTCCTTCTCTAAAGCAAACAAAAGGATTTGTTTATAATACGTAAGCTTCTCAATCGCTTCTGCTACTTCGTAGAACCTTCCTTTTAAGACAGTTTAGATCTGCAGGCTTGCTTTATCCATGCCCATTTGCTCTCAAATATTAATACTTTTTTACCATATTCTTTTTAAAGATATAAAGGAATATTCATTTCACTATTTTTTATTCAAATGAAAGAAGAGGGAAATTTATAAGGGAATATACTTCCCTTCTTAGGATAATTAGTCAACTGTGAAACAAATTAGAAATGATGAGTAGCTTAATAGTCTCCTATTTAATAATTTTGTATTTTCAGGTGAAGTGCCTGAATCAAGTAAAAAGTAACCTCTTAAAAAATAGCAAAAGTCTTCGGCAGAATCTAGGGAAAAAACTGGATAAGGAAGACAAAGTCAGAGAGTAAGTAACTACTTTTTTTTTAACCGTTAACTCCAAAACAAAACTCTGAGATTTGCTCGCATCCATTAAAATAGATTGCCAGTTGCTTTTGTAGCTGATTTTTATGATGTCCTAATGTGCAGTTTGAGTTACCTATTTCTCTAGTAACCACATCAGTACTTAGAGAAGGCCCTGGCTCTTCCCCTTTCAGATTGTTGTTGTTTCTTTTTTTTTTTCTTTTTCTTATTCTTTTCTTTCCTTTTTTTGGAGACAGGGTCTCGCTCTGTCACCCAGGCTAGAGTTAGAGTACAGTGGTATCATCATTGCTCAGTGCAATCTCAAACCCCTGGGCTCAAGCGATCCTCCTGCCTCAGTCTCCTGAGTTGTTGGGCCTATAGACACATGCCACAGCGCCTGACTAATTTTTCTATTTTTCTGTTGAGACTGGGTCTCACTGTGGCTCAGGCTGGTTTCAACTCCTGGCCTCAAGCAATCCTCCTGCTTAGGCCTCCTAGAGTGCTAGGACTACAAGTGTGAGCCACCACACCTGGCCTGATTTTTGTTTCTTATATAAACAGATCTATGCTTAAGGAAGGAGCTTTCTGTTAAGTGGCATTCAAAGTAGACATGACCAAATATTTTTCTCTCTCAAGGTGCCAGCTTCAGGTGTTTCTTCGTTTGGAAATGTGCCTGCAGTGCCCTTCAATACTTGAAAGTACAGATGACATGGAGCAAATGGTGGAGGAGGCAAGTAAATAACTTAGTGCCATTGGGAATGTGCCCTAGATGATTTCAGCTTCCCTGTAGAGGGCACATGACAATTTTTAAAAATCTCTTTCAGGTGACATATTTGCTGCGCACGGTGTGTTTAACTGAGGACTCTGCCTACCTAGCAAAGTTTCTGGAGGAAATTTTGAGATTGTGAGTTTGATGGCTACTAACTTAATTTTAAAATTGTTTTATCAAGAACACCTATGGTATTGTCTCAGAACTGTGGAATTGTAAGGCTATTTTTCAAGCTGGTGAGGGAGGCAATAGAGCAGGTGAGATGTTAACTCTCTGTTCCATATTTAACCAATCTTCCACAGGTATATTGACTCTATCCCAAAGACACTTGGAAATCTTTACGACAGCCTAGGGTTTATGATTCCTCAGAAGCTGGCTGGTGTCCTTCCTACAGATTTTTTCAGTGATGACTCCATGACACAAGAGAACAAATCACCACTTCTTTCTGTGCCTTTTGTGGCAAGTGCTCATAGATCAGTGTCAGGCAGCACTGAATCTGACCAACTGGAGGAGCTTCGTACCAGATCAGCCAAAAAGAGAAGGTAGGAGCTCGAGGAATCAAAGAAATTACTTGCACTGTTACGGTCCTGACAAAGGGTGTATTTAAACCATAGTCCAGTTGTGTCTTTGTCCATATAATTTGTTGAATTAATAGTTGCCCTTATGTCTAAATCACGGAAGCCAACCATTAGAGTTCCTAACCAGGAGCATCTGACACTCTATGTTATCTAGGGAATACACAGTCATGTGTTGAATAATGGGGATGCATTCTGAGCAATGTGTCATTGGCAATTTTGCCATTGTGTGAACATCATAGAGTGTACTTCGACAAACCTAGATGGTATATATATTTTTATTTATATGTATTTTTTCATATGGAAAACCAAATGTCCCAGCACCATTACTGAATAGCAGTCTTTTCCCCTACTTGATCTATTTTTTCCCCCCTTGGTACCAACTCTAGTAGCATCCCCTGCTTGATCTACAATGCCAATATCAATTGCTATACATCAGGTTTCTGAATATGCTCCATTATAATCTTATGGGACTACTGTCACATGTGGGGTCTGTTACTAAGGGAAATGCCAGTTGCATGTGACTGTTTATTGTGCAGTTCACAAAGCCTTTCTTTACTGTCCACATGAGGTCTCCAGGAACTAGAAGCCTGTTATGAAATAAGCTTAGGGTGTCAGCTTACTTTTTAAATTTCCCTTGATGCTTTTCATTGTTTATAATTAGTTGAATTTATAGCAATAACTTTAGGAAATTCTGGGGTTGCCTTGTTTTGTTATAAATCCAGGCCATCCCTAAGATAACTGGCTTTTCTTTAAATAATATTTTAGACCATAATGCCACTCAAATTTAGTTCCATATAACTTCTATCTAGACTCTAGAGTATCTTAACTATTTTTTTTCCATTTTTAAAAGGAAAAATGCATTAATAAGACATAAAAGCATTGCTGAGGTTTCACAGAATCTTCGACAAATTGAAATTCCCAAAGTGTCCAAGAGAGCTACAAAAAAAGTAAGTAAGCTCCAGTAGACAAGAAATGACACTAACAGAGAATGACAGGCAGTGTCTCTACTTTTAGAAAAGGGACTTCAGAGGATATAGAAGTAATAGTAAGTGTTCTTATGAATGTGTATAAAACTATAATCCAAGAAATAAAGAAATATGAATTTGTTAAGAGATTAACCATTTTCCCCAGGAGTAAGATAGTTAGAGGTGTAATATGAAGAAAAACAGCAAGTAAAAATTAGGAATGAATAAATTAATTCAAAGTTTTTAATGTAGATAAGAAAACTCATAAAATAATAACAAAATAGTCATTGAAAAATAACATACAATCATAATAGGACTTTGGTTGCACACCAGAGGTACTTTTCAGTAAGTTATGTTTTATTTCAGTAACAAGTTTAAAAACAAAAAAAGATGATGACTGTCATGAAGCCAGTAGTCCCACCTTATCTGCAGGGGCTATATTCCAAGACCCCTAGTGGATGCCTGAGACTGTGCATAGAATTGAATGAACCCTATATATACTGTTTTTTTCCTGTACATATTAATAAATACCTATGATAAAGCTTAATTTATAATTAGGCACTGTAAGAGACTAACAACTAATAATAAAAAAGAATAATTGTAGCCATATACTGTAATAAAAGTTATGTGAATGTGGTTTCTCCCAAAATATTAATATCTTATACTGTATTCACCCATTTTTGGGCTATGGTTGACTGCAGGAAAGTGAAACCTCAGATAAGGAGGGACTATTGTTAGTGATTTTTCTGTGGCAGTAGATAGAAGGACTTGAGGTTTTTATTGGTTGCAATAAAAAGAACTCTAGCTGGAATCTATTTAGTCAGTGGAATTAATGTCTTGCAAAGGAAAGAAGGGAGACTAAGAATACAATGGAACTTTTAAGCTTCATGAACTATCTGAGAAAAGTTAAAATTCTATGAGAACTAGCCTTAGAAACATTAATTATTACAATGGTGGTTTATTCTTTGTTTCTAGATGTTTATAGCTATCCTTTGGAGTTGGGGGTGGGATTTCTTTTAGAGATTTAATGGTGTTCACTCTGAATCCAATCCAGTCAAAAAAATAAAAACAGCGGTGTTCACTTTCTTACTATAACTCACCTGTGAATAAAATGCAAATCTTATATATCTCACAAGCCTCCAAAAGTGGATGACCAAGAGTTATCAGAACTTTATTCTCACTAGATTTTACAATGATTTGCAGATCTTTCTAGGATTCTTTGAAACTTTTGTTTTAGATTAGCCAAGACAGTTTGCTTCTTTAATGCCAGATTTACTGAGATCAGGATTTGATTTTTGTTGATAAAGAATGTTTTCTCATTTCAAAGTCAATACCATAGATAAGTGACAGCTGTTTAACTGAAATACCAGATGTTAAGTTTTTGGGGTTTTTTTGAGACAGAGTCTCACTCTTTTGCCTGGGCTAGAGTGCCGTGGCGTCAGCCTAGCTCACAGCAACCTCAAACTCCTGGGCTCAAGCAGTCCTGCCTCAGCCTCCCGAGTAGCTGGGACTACAGGCATGCGCCACCATGCCCAATTTTTTTAGTTGGCCAATTAATTTCTTTCTATTTTTTTAGTAGAGATGGGGTCTCAGTCTTGCTCAGGCTGGTTTTGAACTCCTGACCTTGAGCGATCCTCCTGCCTTGGCCTCCCAGAGTGCTAGGATTACAGGCGTGAGCCACCGCGCCCGGCCCATGATGTTAAGTTTTTAATAGACTAAATCTCTGTCCTTTGAAGGATCAATATAGTTAACTCAAAAGCAATGAACTTGTAAGTGTAGACACATAATATTAATTATATATATATATTAATTACATTAATATATATTGATTTCTTTGCATATCTTAACTGCAAAAGAGCACAGTGATTAAAAAAGGGTTTGATCCTGCCCTAGTACCTCCTGGACATACTCTCCTACTTTTTCTTTCAGTTATGTGGATTAACAAGGATTGACAAACTCTTTCTGTAAAGGGCCAATAGTAAATGCTGTAGCCTTTTCAGGCCATGTAGTCTCTGTAACATCTACTCAATTATCCTGTTGTAGTGGGAAAGCAGCCAGAGATGGTATGTAAACAAATGTGCATGGCTGTGTTTCCATAAAACTTTATTTTCAAAAACAAGAAGTGGCCCAGATAAAGCTGCATGCTGTAGTTTGCTGACCTCTGTCTGGATTAGGAAATTGGATGTACAACATATTTTTATGTTGTAATTTAACTCTTTAAAAGGTTATTACCAACCAATATAAATGACCAAGAATTACCACATTTCATGTCTTACCAGCAAGACCTTGGTTGTATCACTGAGATCATTTAAGTTTCTGCACATGTATAGTTTATGCTTCAATTATTACAATGGCATAATTAAAAAAAAAATCTTTACAAATCATTCCCTAGTTTAGATGCAACTAAGGTTTAGAATCTTGAATCCTCTACTGTAATAGCAAGTAAATATCAGTTTGATACAGATATGTTATTGAGGGTAGCCACTCTCTAATCAATTTATATGGCTTTTCCCTTATTTTTTAGACATAAAAGATATATGATCATCATTAAAAAGTTGAAACATAGAAAGTCAAAAATTATTAGAGTGTCCCTTCCCCATCCATTCTTCAGAAGTAATCACCAATGACAGCTTGTTGTGTATATATCCAGGCTCTTTTCTGTATGTACCAATAACAAACACCAAAGCTTTATACGTATCTGTTATATACACACATATATGTAAACATTAAAAAAGATTTAACTTACTGTATTTATTATTCTGCTTTTTGCTTTTATTTTTTTTCTTTTTTCCCGTCACACAGATCTCTTTTGTATGCTAGTTAGTACAGGTTGAGTATCTTTTATCCAAAATCCTTGGGACAAGAAGTGTTTTAGATTTCAGATTTTTTTTTTTTGATTTTGATTTTGGAATATTTGCATTATGTATACTTACTGGTTTAGCATCCCAAATCTGGAAATCCTAAATACTCCAATGAGCATTTCCTTTGAGTGTCACGTCAGTGCTCAAAAAGTTTTGGATTTTGGAGGTTTTAGGATTAGAGATGCTCAACCTGTATGTATAGATCTTCCTTATTCTTTTGCTGTCTACATTGGATGGGTATATACTCTATTTAATTGTTTTATTTTTTACGGGCATTTATGGTGTTTCTATTCTATATTATTACAATGCAACTGGGAGTGTCTTTGGAATATATCTATTTTTGCGCATTCTAAAGTGAACTTGCAGCCGGGCGCGGTGGCTCACGCCTGTAATCCTAGCACTCTGGGAGGCTGAGGCGGGCGGATCGCTCAAGGTCAGGAGTTCAAAAACCAGCCTGAGCAAGAGTGAGACCCCGTCTCTACTAATAATAGAAAGAAATTAATTGGCCAACTAAAGATATATATAGAAAAAATGAGCCGGGCATCATGGCGCATGCCTGTAGTCCCAGCTACTTGGGAGGCTGAGGCAGAAGGATTGCTTGAGCCCAGGAGTTTGAGGTTGCTGTGAGCTAAGCTGAAGCCACAGCACTCACTCTAGCCCGGGCAACAGAGTGAGACTCTGTCTCAAAAAAAAAATAAAAAAATAAAAATAAAAAATATAAAATTTACCATTTTTACTATTGTTAAGTCTACACTTCACTAAAGTATATTGGCAATGCTGTGCAACTATTAACTACTATCCTTTTCCAGAAAGTTTTCATCATTTCCAAACAGAAACTCTGTACCCATTAAGCAATGAGTTTATTCCTCCCTTCCCCCAGCCCCTGGCAATCCCCATTCTAATTTTTGTTTCTATGAATTTGACTATTTCAGTTTCCTTATATAAGTAAACTTATACAGTATTTATTCTTTTGTGTTTGGCTTATTTCACATAGCATGAATGTTTTCAAGGTTGATTCATGTTGTAACAAGTCAGAAGTTTATTCCTTTTTATGACTGAATAATATTCTATCATATGTATGTACCCCTATGTTTTAATCCGTTCATCTGCTGATCGACAGTTGAGTTGTTTTTACTTTTTAACTATTAGGAATAATGCTGCCATGAACATTGATGTGCAAATATTGGTTTGACTTTTTATTTCCAACTGTTTTGCATACCTATCCACAAGTGGAATTGCTCTATATCATAAGTGTATGTTTAACTTTTTGAGGAACCTCCATACTCTTTTCCACAGTAGCGATACCATTTTACATTCTCACCAACTGTGCACAAATGCTCTGATTTCTCCACATCCTTGCTAACACTTGTTATTGTCTGGTTTTACTTTTATAATAGCCATCCTAATGGGTATGAAGTGTATCTCATTGTGATTTTGATTTGCATGTACTTAAAGATTAGTGATGTTAAGCATCTTTTCATGTGCTTGTTAACTATTTATAATATTTTTCCTTGGGGAAATGTCTATTCAGGTCCTTTGCCCATTTTTGAATTGGGTTATTTTTGTTGTTGTTGACTTATACAACTTCTTTATATATTCTGACCATTGCTTCTCTTTTAGTCAAATGTTTCCATGCTGTATCTAAATGAATCCCCTTAAATAAATTATTTTATCATGTTATTAGTTTATTTTATATATGTGTGCATGTATATGTGTAGATAAATTTCATATATGTGTGTGTCTTATGTATACATGTGTGTATTTATGAATTTTAGAAAATTAAATGTTTTTTTTTATTTTGCCACCCTCAATTAGAGAGACTAAAACAAAAGCATATAAACAGCAAAAAGCAAATTGCCCCAGTTCTTGGGCTATTTAATTCTTGGTCATTTCCAGTATGTTCCAAAGTGAAAAAAGCAGCAGTTTGTATTAACATTGATGCAAATGGAACTTAGTAATTAAACTCTTGGTCTCTGGAGGCAGCCTGCTTGGGTTGGATTGATTTTCAGCCACTTATTGGCTAAGTGTGATTTTGGCTTCTTTAACCTAAGCCTCACTGTCCTCATCTGAAAATTGAGTTAATAATAGTCCCATTGGGCTATTGTGAGGATTGAATGAAGAAATCTAGCTAAGTGATCTATAAAGTACGTATCCTAGGAAGAATCCAGTTTGGTGTTGGACAATATTCTAATTAGCAGAGGAAATTTATAACCACCTGCAAATTGAAGGTATTGCTCGGACTTTAAAATCAGTGTATTGCTGCCTGATCATCAAAACCCATCAAAGGCCAAGAAATGGGCAAGAAATTTCTATGGTTTGAGACCACTGGTACATTCAAAAATGAGAAAATGCCAACTGAGGGTTATCAAAAATATCAAATATTTAAAAAGTTTGTGTTTAACAAACAGGGGTGCACACAAACACAATGACTGTCTATGACTTCACTTGATGGTAACATCAAAAGTCCAAATTCCTATGCTGTAATGGATGAGAGGCCTAGGCCAAAGGGCCCTCCTGGAAGCTCCTACTACTTGCTACTACTATCCCATGATAATCCCTGGTAATCACACAAATATAAGCGATGATGGGAGTTTAAGGCTAAGAGAAATATGACTATCATTTAGTCCAGTGGATTTTATGCTCTGATGCCCAAATTACAAAACACATGGAAGTGGAGTGTCCATGGTTGAGGCGAGATGAGGTTCTGAGGCTGCTTGACTCACCAGCCTATTTCTAGGAGGCTTTAGAGACCCCAGAATAACTCAGGGCTTCATGAAACAGGTGTGGAAACCATTGCTGTAGTCTGATTTTATTTTATAGATGCACTCTTCCATCCCGTAATTCAAGACATGGATATTGGGAAGGAGTGGTGCAGAAAGGTGGAAATTGTTAATAAATGGAAATATACAACATGTGGCCCTGGAGAAATAAATTGAAATTAACATTAAACCCTAGGCATAGGGAGTGGTTAGTTCCATTGCCTTATGTAAACTAATTGCAAAGCATGTCTAAAGTCAAACATGTCTAAAAGTATTAACTCATATACACACACAAACACAAATAGGCCTACATTACACAATTATTTTAAACAGTTTTGTTTGCTCTTTTCTGTTTCCTTCTCCTTCTCCTCCCTGCTACCCCTTCTTTCATCTTTTCCTCTTCCTTCTCCTTGTAAAAATATTCTTTTACAAACCATACACATCAGCTCAGATTTTATTACCTTCAGCCAAAGGTGGTTGTAAGAAGAAAGAGCAAAGAGCAAGTTCCCTTATCTCCATGCTGATTATCAGCATATGTAAATACGTAGCACACCATAAAGAATTCTACTGATGGAGTTATCATCGCAGTGAAAAACTGCACAGACTATGCTCTCCTTATGGCATTTACTCATTTTTGCATGATGAATGGATGCAAGAAGTCATCATTAGAGAACATAATGGTCCCTGGTGATGTATTTATGACATGGAAAGATGTCATGTGATGAAGTGTTTACAACATGTAATGAGGTTGTGTAACAATCTCTTTATAGCCCGCAATTATATTGACTAATTCCTTATAAAAATACTCAACAATATGCTTTCCATGTGCACGTGCTTGATATCACAGCACTTTAGTAACTGATGCCTGTAAACTGCAAAATCAAGCAGCTTGATGACTCAACACTCGGTTTCCTATCCAAGGCATATAAAAAATCCTGGGTGTTTAGTTAGTATACTCCAAGAATTTCCTCTTATTGGAGGTGACTGGAGTAACTAATATAATGCATATGTGTCTATATCCTTGTAGGTTGGAGAACTTGAGAGGTGGCTTTACACCTGAAATAACCATTTTTTTTGGAGACAGAGTCTCGCTCTGTTGCCTGGGCTAGAGTGCCATGGCGTCAGCCTAGCTCACAGCAACCTCAAACTCCTGGGCTCAAACAATCTTCCTGCCTCAGCCTCCAGAGTAGCTGGAACTACAGGCGTGCATCACCATGCCCAGCTAAGTTTTTGTATATATTTTTAGTTGTCCAGCTAAGTTCTTTCTATTTTTAGTAGAGACGGGATCTCGCTCTTGCTCAGGCTGGTCTTGAACTCCTGACCTTGAGCTAGCCTCCTGTCTCGCAGAGTGCTAGGATTACAGGTGTGAGCCACTGTGACTGGCCCTGAAATAATTATTTTTAATGTATATTTCCTTTTGTTGTAGTGAGGGGACAATTGCACATACCCGCTCTCTGACATCCAGGGCAATGTCTAGACCTGATCCTCCTTTCAGTCCTTTAATTATCTAGAATGTATCCCTTGTCTTATTTCACTAATTAGTGAGAAATATCACTCAAATGAGGCCTTCAAATGTTAAAATATGGGACAGGATGCACCTTCCACATGAAGCCATGAATACAGTATATAAGACTACAAAGACAGATTAGGCAGCTGCAAGCTGGAGCTGGTCAGTGGCTAAGAGGTTGATGTCCAGGACCTAAAATGAGGTCCTGATCCTCTTGCCAGGAAGTGAGCTTCAAGATGTAGGTGAGAAAATGCTGGACCAATACTGTAGATGTGTAAGAATATGAGGGAAAATGAGAAAACAGGATAGTGAACCGATCAAGAAAAAGGAATAGGATGCAGAGATATCATCTTCCAGGCTTTCATCAGAATAAGAATGAGTGGTTGAAAGGGATTCTAATATGAGGGAAAAGAATGGGTTCTTAGATTAGTACTTCTGTACTTTGAACAGAAAGAATGACAAAGCAAGGTTGAAATATTTAGTTTGGAAATATGCAAAGATGTGTGCTGTAGAGACGGATTTTTGAATGGACAAACTACACAAAATTAGCTGAAATTTCATCATGCCAAAAAGGTCTTACTTCTTTCAGATGGTGATAGATACCACAGGATTTGAACACCACATAGCATATGGCTAATCCCTTGTAATAATACTAAATAATATAACATTGACAGGAAGTGAATATGACTAGGTGATATAATTACATCTTGCATTTACATTTATCTTTATGATTTCCAAAACACTTCACATAACCTAATCAAACTTGAGAATAGTCCAGTGCATGAACTAGAGGAAACATTTTATGTTTTTAAGATAAAAAGTAACAGCCTGGGCTTGGCGCAGTGGCTCACGCCTGTAATCCTAGCAATTTGGGAAGCCGAGGCGGGAGGATCGCTCAAGGTCAGGAGTTCGAAACCAGCCTGAGCAAGAGCGAGACCCCATCTCTACTAAAAATAGAAAGAAATTAGCTGGACAACTAAAAATATATAGAAAAAATTAGCCGGGCATGGTGGAATATGCCTGTAGTCCCAGCTACTCTGGAGGCTGAGGCAGGAGGATATAGCTTGAGCCCAGGAGTTTGAGGTTGCTGTGAGCTAGGCTGATGCCATGGCACTGTAGCCCGAGCAACACAACAGAGCGAGACTCAGAAAGAAAGAAAGAGGAAGGAAGGAAGGAAGGAAGGGAGGAAGGAAGAAAGGAAGGAAGTAAGGAAGGAAGGAAGGGAGGGAGGGAGGAAGGGAGGGAGGAAGGAAGGAAGGGGATGTGTAGACCTTCCTTGATTTTATAGTGTGCACACGGTTGCTCATTCTGTAACTGAGGGGTATACTTCAAACAGTCAGTGATTCTACATAGAGAAGGGTGTGCATTTCCCTGATCCTGCCTTGAACAGGGTGCTCTGTAAAGATTCCTTGGTCCTAATCATAGGAAACTATGCATGCAGTTAATGATACTGCAGATAGGATGGTGTTCTGTAAATATTCCTCAGTTTCACACGGGGCAGAGGGGCAGCACAAACAGGCCATGATTGTACAAGACGGTGTTCTGCAAATAGCCCATGACTTTATATATAGGAGGCCGTCAGACCACATTTGAAGATTCTACACAGATGAAGGGGTCCAGCAAATCTCCTCTCTTGATTCTGCTGAAAAGAGAAAAATCTCTGCAAATATCCGTCGATGCTATATATGGAAAGGAGATTTGGAAGCAGTCCATGATTTTAAACACAGGAAGGTGCTTGGCAAGTGCTTGGGGATGCGATGGGCTGCAGTGGGCTTGGCAAATCTGGTCTGGTGAAGGAAAGCTGCTGGCTGCCTAGTTTTACCAATAGGAACTGTAGGCCGGAGCCCAGAGTCTCTGAACGTTTCAGGTGCACGTGAAGATGTTTGGGACCTAAAAAACAATCTTGACTCCAAAATATAAAAGGAAAACTGCAAAATTGAAATTAAATAATGTTATGCTGGACATAGTGGCCCGTGCCTATAGTCCCAGCTACTTGGGTCTGAGGGCGAGTGTTTCGCTTGGGCCCAGACCTTTGAGGCTACAGTGAGCTGTGATTGTGCCGCTGCGCCCCAGCCAGGGTGACAGAGTGAAACTTTGTCCCTAAAAAATAAATAAATAAAATGAAATTAATTAATGTTTAACTTGACTATTAGGCCTAGTATTAATGTCACTATATGATTTCATAGCTATAAATGTTAATTCAATGTTAATGTTAGTATTAGGCCTAGTAGTCAAGTGCCGCTGAACTCATTACATCTAATTGTATCTAGTGAGCCATGGGGGTGGGGGCGTGATTTCCTTATGCTTAATAGGATCCTTAAAAGTAACAATGCCAAGGGCCCAGGAAGATCCTAGAATGGCCCTAGATAGGGATCCCTCTGGAAGATCTGAGGACTCCTACCTCCAGGGCTCCGGCTGCCCCTGCTCCAGCTCAGCTCCTGAACGGAGGGAGTGCTGACATTCCAAAGCTGGAATGTTCATTCACTGCTGGGGTGAGAACAATATCCTGCCTCTCAGGAGAAGAAGAGTGCTCCAAATATCACCCACCAATTGGGGAAAGGCCATCCACGCTGGCAACAGTGGAGGCCAATTAACCAAGGACATAGTGCTATGGCAGGTGTCTGATGGAATCAGATATTGTCGTGGGTTCAGAAGGGAATAACAGCTGTTTCTGCCTCTCTCCCTCCTGCCCCCCTCATGTCCCCTGAGTCCCAGGGGAGGGCTTTGAGCCAGCAGAGTAATGAGGGCCAGTGAGAGGAGCTGTGACCACAGCTAAACCCCAGGGTCCCAGGCAAAAATGAGGGCTGTTATCAAAGGCTAGGAGAGAAAATCTGAGTGTAGGGTCTTAACATCCCAGAGCCCGGCCTTAATCCATCAACCCCAAATGACAGCAAATGTAATTCTGGCCTTAGCTAGAGGCCTGTAAGAAAGGGAAAAAAAATGTTTTCCTTTATCCTTTACCTTATATTCTTCAGCTGGGGCCGGGTAAATTAGACTGGCCAAAGACAGATTAACAAGAGAAAAACAAACAGAAGTTTATGAACATGTTCGTGGTATGTGTACACATGGGAGCACATCACAAAAGGAGGGTTAGAACTTGGGTTCAAATACCCTTTTAGACTAAACAAAGAAAAAGGGTTTTGGGGCCTCCTGGGCCGGAGAGGCAAGTTACAGGAAGGCGACCAGGAAAAACATGGTGAATGAAGATCCTCCTCCTCCTGGTGTAGGAGAGGGAAATACCTTTCACAAGTGTAAATTTCCTATTTTTAGAGCTTTTCCACTGGTTCGCAATGGCCTTTAGCTCCATAATCCATATGCCAAACAGGCACATTTTAGGGGGGCATCTTCTGGTACCCTGCAAGCCACAGGATGGGAAGAGGCTGCAGCTGCTTCTCAATTTTTTAAATCTGTATCTCTTTTAAGCAGTTTGTAGTCTCCTTTTGGCGTCACATTAGATTTCAAAAAAAATTTATTTTCAAAAACTCTCACGTAATTAAAGGAAGGAGAATATAGAATAATATCTTTATGACTTCAGAGAGAAAACCAACAACAGAAAGCATAAACAATAAATGAAAAAATTAATATATTTGACTTCATCGAAATTTAATATTCCTGTATAGCAAAAGGCCTCAAAAAGGGAAAAGGCAGATAACAAGCCAAGTGAAGACACTAACAACCATATGACAAAGGAATTATTTCCAGAATTTATAACAAACTCTTATAGATCAATAACAAACAAATAAAAAAAACAATGAGAAGGGAAAAACCAAAAGGTCCATAAACATATGAAAAGTTGCTCAGTCTCAGGAATAATCAGGGAAATGCAAATTAAAACCACAATGAGAGATACCATCTCTGTCCAGAGATGGACAGAAAGTTGACTTCTAGATATGTGCGCCAAAGAAATTCTGGCCAAGTAAGCATAATGAGATATAGCCAAGGGTTTTTATTATGGCATTCAGTGTAACAGTGAAAAATTGCAGACAATCTAAGATCCATCATCAGGGCAGTGGGTGAAAAAAATGTGGTTTGGTCACATGATATTGTAAGGGAACTAGAGACCCTCTTAGCTCTTTTGTTTTTTTTGAGACAGAGTCTCTGTTGCCTGGGCTAGAGTGCCATGGCATCAGCCTAGCTCACAGCAACCTCCAACTCCTGGGTTCAAGTGATCCTCCTGCCTCAGCCTCCCGAGTAGCAAGGACTACAGACATGCACCACAACGCCCAGCTAATTTTTTTTATTTTTAGTTGCCTGGCTAATTTTCACTATTTTTAGTAGAGACGGGGTCTCACTCCTGCTCAGGCAGGTCAAGGGATCCTCCCACCTCAGCCTCCCAGAGTGCTATGATTACAGGCATGAGCCATCATGCCCAGCTCCAACACAAGGTATTGGTTGGCTATGCTACACATTGTTCTTTGTATCACAAATTCCAGGAACTTAAAAATATTGGGTAACCAAAATGTTTGTACCCTCATAATATCCTGAAATGATAATAATAATAAAAGATATTGGGTGAGACAGGCAGTCAAACTGTCTTTAAACCATTGACCCTGGACATGTACAGGGTATGGGAGAATGGCTGAGGTCTCATCCTCAAGTCTCCCTGGGCGGATAAATTTTGCATGCCTCACATAGCTCAGACTGCTCTGAGCTATTTTTCTTTTCTCAGAAGAAAGGAAAGAAGGAGGGAGAAACGGAAGGAAGGGAGGAAGGGAAGGAGGAAAAAACATCACCAAATGCAAAGTCAAAACACAAATGACAAACCAGGGAAAAATTCTTACAATTCATACTACAAAGAGCTACTCTCCCTCACATAAGAAGAGCTCTTAGAGACAGATAAGGAAGATGGATAATAACTCAATAAAAAAAATGAGCAAAGATGTTAACAGATAGTTCAAGGAAAAGGAAACTCAAATGACTGTTAAACCTATGAAAATTGGCTCAGCCTCTCTCATTACAAGAAATGCAAATTAAAAGATAGGAACCGCCATGTTCTATCATGTTGGCAAAGATCAAGAAGCTTGATAACATTGGGTTTTAGGGGCAATGAGCAACTTCCTGACTCCTCGTGGGATATAAATTGGCTCAGCCTCTATGAAAGGCAATTTGCCAGAATCTATCAAAATGATAAATGCATATGCCGTTTTGACCCAGCAATTCCGTTTCTGGGAATTAGTTCTACAAACAATCCTGCATACATGCAAGACGGCATTTGTATGAAATTATTTATCGAAAGCATGGTATATAATAAAATTTAAAACAACCCTGTTTGGCTGGGCATGGCGGTTCACACCTGTAATCCTAGCACTCTGGGATGCCAAGGTGGGAAGATCGCTTGAGATCAGGAGGTCAAGACCAGCCTGAACAAGAGCAAGACTCCATCTCTACTAAAAATAGAAAAAATTAGCCGGCGTGGTGGTGGGTGCCTGTAGTCCCAGCTACTCTGGAGGTTGAGGCAGGAGGATCACTTGAGTCCAAGAGTCTGAGGTTGCTGTGAGCTACGCTGACACCACAGCACTCTAGCCCGGGCAACAGAGCGAGAGTCTGTCTAAAATAAAATAAAATAAAACAACTCTATTGTCCATTAAGAAGACACTGGTGAAATAAATTGGGATCCATGAAATAATACAACACTATGGAGCAGTAAAAAAAAAATGATGAAGTTCTGTACGTACTGATACGGAAAAGACTCTAAGATACAGTGTTAGGTTAAAAAGCAAGTGTCATAGTACCTGTCTTTTGTTTAAAAACAGTAGCAGAATGAGAATGTGGGTTTGTATTTGTTTATGTATGCATAAACTCTAAATAAACACATAAGAAAATAAAATAGTGGTTACTTGTTGCAGGAGGAAGGAACCATATGAATTATTACCCATTTAAGGATTAAATATAAAAACAATGAAAAATATGAACTGCAAATCAGTTCATATGTCTTTTGTCAACCTGGATAATTGAAAGGATCAGAGTCCGGTTTTAAAGAGTTCATTAAAGTGAAAAGCTGGGAATAGCTGTCGGATAAACACAAACTCCAGAGAAATGGGGTCAGTGCTCTGAAGTTAAAAGTTAGGGTCTTGTGGTTGGCCCCTGTGGCTCACGCCTGTATTCCCAGCACTTTAAGAGGCTGAGCCAGGAGGATCAAGGATCACTTGAGGCCAGGAGTCCGAGACCAGCCTGGGTAACATATCGAGAACCCCATCTCTACAAAAAATTGGCCAGACGTGGTGGCACGTGCCCATAGTCACAGCTACTTGGGAGGCTGAGACAGGAGGATCCCTTGAGCCCAAGAGTTTAAGGCTGCAGAGATCTGTGATGGTGCCACCTCACTGCAGCGTATGGTACAGAATACCGTACGCTGAGAGCCCCTACACTAAAAAAAAAAAGAAAAAGAAAAAGTTAAGGTCTTGCTTATATAGGCAGTAAACAAAGAAATTTAATAGGATTACAGTATTTTCTGTAAGGCTGATTCATGAATTACAACAATTTAATTGGTTACAGTTTGTTTTCTTTCCAGTAAGTGTTGTTTTCTTTTCTTGTTACAGTTTGGTTTTTTTGTTTTTGGGGTTTGACACAGAGTTTCATCCTGTTGCCCTGGCTAGAGTGCAGTGGCGTCATTATAGCTCACTGCAGCGTCCAACTCCTGGGCTCAAGCGATCCTCCTGCCTCAGGCTTCAGAGTAGTTGGGACTACAGGCGCCCACCACCACACCTGGCTAATTTTTCTCTTCTTTTTTTCTTTGTAGAGACAGGGTCTCACTGTGTTGTTCACACTGGCCTTGAATTCCGGACCTCAAGCGATCCTCCCGCCTTGTCCTCCCAAAGTGCTGGGATTACCCGCACGAGCGGTCGCCTATCGCAGCCCTCGGGCAGTTTGCTGGAGATTCAAGCCTCTGCTGGCTGCCAAGTCTCTTCTCTTGCCCCTGGGTTTGTTGTGATTCTTGTGACAAGTTTGAGCAGAATCTTGCCGTGTTAACTGTGCCCAAGGACGCCAGTGATCCACGGTTTCCGGGCAGCTGGAGAGACTGGCAGAAGCATCCAGCCACGGGAGGGCAGGGCTGGCGGCCTTGCAGCCCTCATCCAGCGCATGTCGCAGGTAAAGAAATGGGGGCCTAGAAAGGTTAAGCCACTCGGCCCAGGGCTCCAGATCAGAACGGATAGGAATCCAGGTTTCTTCTCTCCAGGCCTGGGGTGCTTTTGTTTCCTTTTACATATTTTGAATTATGTAAGTAAGGAGTTCTCCTCATCTAAAAAAAAAAATACATGTATGTGGGGAAAAGTGTCCTTAATGACCAACCTGTGCCATCCGCCAATATTCTCTATCCACGCCGCTGGCTCTATTTTTTGCCAAAGCACTTATTTCCACTCCACAAACCACCCATGGAACAGAGATTCCCAGAGGGCAGGGATTTGTATAGACCTGTAGTCTCAATGCTGAGGTTAGCGCCTGGTACAGAGCAAGTGCCCAATAAATATGTTAAAAAAATAATGTCCTGCAATTCTTGTTCCCCCCATGGCACTGTAATTGCTGGTACCAATTGGCTTTTTTGTCCTTGTAGACCAGTACCATCCAGCAGAATGTCCCGCAGGAATAGAAATATCCTATATCTGCTAGTCACACTGAAAGTGTGGCTGATGCCACTGAGGAACTAAACTAAAATTTTATTTAATTGTAATTAATTTGCATTTAAATGTAAATAGCCACATGTGGCTAATGACAGCCATGTCAGCAGGTGCCATTCTAGACTCTTTCCTATGTGTTTACATATGCATGTGAACTAAGGAATCACTTTGCATTTTTGTGCTTTCCATAAATTTTCATGCTCCATGCATGCTTCCGCTACTTGCTTTTTCACCGAACACTCTATTTTGGAAGTCTTTTCCTATTCGGCCAGGTAGATCTGCCTCATTCTTTTTAACTGCTGCACAGAATTTCATAGTTGTGGATGTGCCATGATTAGTAATGCTGTTTCCTATCGAGAGACATTCGGGTGGCATTCAATTCGTCTCTATTAAAAATAGAGCCGCAGTGAACTCTGCTGTTCACACCACCTTGGGCACATGCATCACCTTTTCTCCCTGGTGAATACCAATAACAGTAGTTATTATTTTAATAACAATAATAATTGCTTGTACTTAACAGAGCCCTTCTTATGTGCCAGGCATTGCACTAAGCCCATTATCTGTATTGAACGATTTAATCCTTATTACAGTCAAATAAGAGCGGTTTTATTATTATCTCCATAGTACATGTGCAAAAACTGAGGCTCAGTTTCAGAAATTTGCCCAAAATTACACAGCCAGTAAATGGCAGAGCCAGCATTAGAACCCAAACAAAGTGCCTCTTGGGTCTATGTGCGCATTTTCTGTTTTCCCCTCCCTTACCAAGCTATTCTGCAGAGGGGCTTTGCTGGTGTCCACACAGGCATGGGGCCTTCACCCAGAGAGCTGTGCTGCACCCCAGGGATCTCTCTCCAGGGCCGAGAGCCTGGGCTCCTCAGAGTAGGTGAGACAGGCATCCCTGGAGCCTTCGCGACTGGGCAGACCTGCAGCTTGGATCTGTCTTGGAAGCCTACACTCTGCAGACACACCCCGTGTCTTGCTCCCTCCCGCTGTAAGTCCCATGTCTTCCTCTCTGACTGGCGATGTCCTCAGAGTAGTACGGAGATGACAGCCAGAGAGAGGGAGTGAGAGCCACAGGCAGACTTATGTAACTTGGAGGAAAGTGATACAGACAGATCCTCTGATGGGAACAGACAGAAAATGAGTCCAGCAGAGAGCTTCCTGGAACCCAGGTCTGGGAGCTGCCAAAATCGGGCCTCTGCTCTTAGGAACAATTGAATGTCACTGGAGTAACTGAACACCGCTGGCCAGAGAGGCCTCCTGCCCACGGCCTCACAGAGCAGCCTGTATGAGCCAGGCCTGGCGAGGTGCCCTGTGAGGCCATCTGAGGAGACACTGCGCCGTCCCGCACTCCGGATGGGTCTCCGCCATAACAGGCTGGCAGGCTGTAGGCGGGGGATGGCCCAGGAGGTAAGCCCCAGACTCAGAAGCCAGGATCCCTGAGTTCTAATGCTAGTCTTTTCCTGCTGTGTGGCCTTAGGCATGGTATAACCTCTCTGAGACTCAGTCTTCTCATTGGTAGAAAGGGGATAAAAATGAGATCAGTAGAAAGAGTATAAAAATGTTATAACCAAATAAGACAGGGACTGACAAATCCCTTAGGTAAAGAGCCAGACAGTAAATACTTGAGGCTTTGTGGGCTGTACAGTCTCTGCCACAACTATTCAACTCTGCTGTTGTAGAAAGAAAATGAACAGGTGTGGCTGTGTGTCAGCAAATCTTTATTTTGCTGTGTGTCGGCAAATCTTGAATTCATATAATTTTCACGTATCACAAAATATTATTTCATATATATACATATATATATATTATTTTTTTTTTTTTTTTGAGACACAGTCTTGTTCTTTCGCCCAGGCTGGAGTGCCGTGGCATCAGCCTAGCTCACGGCAACCTCAAACTCCTGGGCTCAAGCGATCCTCCTGTCTCAGCCTCCCGAGTAACTGGAACTACAGGCATGCGCCACCATGCCCGTCTAATTTTTTCTATATATTTTTAGTTGTCCAGCTAATTTCTTTCTATTTTTTTAGTAGAGATGGGGTCTTGCTCTTGCTGAGGTTGCTCTCAAACTGCCGACCTCAAGCAATCCTCCCGCCTGCTTCAGAATTCTTCCTGCCTGCTTTCTCCCACTGCACAGCTCCCCCAGGCCAGCCTGATGTTTCAAAGGATTTCCAGGAAGGGGAAGCTGGCACCAGCTGTACTCCCTTGAAGTTCTTTTGAATATTCACTTCAGATGTGTCCGCCTGCTGCTCCTTCTTCAAAAGACGGTAGAGAAGATGTTGCTGACAAGCGAAAGGACCTCAAAGATGGTTCTTTCATTTGTTTTACAATTAGGAGGCTGAGTGTCTGAGAGGAGGAGGGATTTTTTCAAGATCACACACAGTCAACTGGTGATAGGATTCCTCTGTGTGCCCAGTGTCTACATAGTTTGGCTCCTTAATGCTCCTGTTCGGCCCAGGGTCCTTAGCTCCTCCTCCAGGCTGTCCTACCCAAGGGGCCTCCCTGGTTCTCAAAGTGTTAGTTCTGGGACAACCCCTAAGGAAAAAAAATGACTTTGACATCCATGATCAGTCAGCCTGAGCAATGCTGTATTCTACAGCATCCTCCCGAAGATTTACAGAGCATGTCAGCAGATTAAAGATTCTGGACAGCCGTGCAGTAAAGAAAACTACTTAAAAAAATTCCCCCCAAACAGAAGCTCTGGAATCAGCCTGTTTGAGTTCAAACCCTCACTCTTCCACCTCCTAGCTAGATGGCCTTGGGAAAAATCACTCTGAGCCTCAGTTTCCTTGTCTATAAAATGAGGATATTAGTAGTGCTCACCTCATAGGATTAATATCACAAGTCTACAATCCCTTATCAGAAATCAAGGTTTCAAAATGTAGAAATCTTTAGATTTTAGAAAGTAATGTGATTTGTATGCCATATATTCTACAGCATCCCATAATCAAACCCCGTTGCTATAAAACATAAAAATATTCACACTAAGTGGGTCCAACAAGACTACATATAACCTCAGATCAGGTCAGGATTTGCTCCCAAATGAGCATTGGCACCAGACTTTGGAAAAACTGTTGGTTTTCATAGCCTTTTTTTTTAATAGAAGGGGTTCTTGCTGTGTTCCCCAGGCTAGAGTGCAGTGGCACAATCATAGCTCACAGCAACCTCAAACTCCTGAGCCCAAGCGATCCTCCCACCTCAGCCTCCCAAGTAGCTGGGAGTATAACATGCCACCATACCTGGCTAATTTTTAATTTTTTTGTAGAGATAGAGCTAGTCTGGAACTCCTGGCCTCAAGCAATCCTCTCTCCTCGGCCTCCCAAATGCTGAGATTATAGACGTGAGCCACTGCACCCGGCCTCAGAGCCTTTTTTTGATTTCAGGATTGTGGATAAAAAAATGAGGACTTGTAATGAAAGTCATGGCTAATATTTATTGGGCATATCCTTGAAGCCAGACAATGTTTCAAGCGCTTCACGTGGATTAATGTGTCGTATCCACAGAACGACCCCATGCGGTAGATAGTATCGTGATTCCCATTAGGAGGATGAGCAAATCAAGGCACAGAGGGACCAAGTGGCTCACTCAAATGGCAGAGCTGGGGTTAAATGAGATATTGTCTGTGAGTTGCTTATCACAGTGCCTCGCACAGAATCACCACTCTATAAATGTTAGTTATCATTATCTTCATTAATTTCATCCTCATCAGTGATGGGAGAATTATAACCAACTTTTATTTTCTTTGTGCATATGCAAAGTTTCTAATTGCATTAAGTGATTAAGTATGAAATGTCTGATTTCAAATCAAATATGTAGTTTATTATATCTCAAACAAGAAGCAGTACAATTAATCAACATATGTGCCTAAACTATCAACACAGTTTTGCCATCTTAGCGGTAGCTTGTTCATGCCAGCAGCCAAGAAGCCTGGAGAGCGATTGGCAATGAAATCGTGAAAGGCATTTTCCACGCTTGTTGAGAATTGAGTATTTTTCCTTGAAGAAGTTGTCCAAAGCCTGGAAGAAGTGGTAGTCAGTTGGTGCAAGGCCTGCTGAATACAGTGGATGACAGGGAGTTTCCAAGTCCAGCTTCTGTAGTTTGAGCAGCATTGTTTGTGCAACATGTGGTCAAGCGTTGTCTTGCAAGAAGATTGTCCTGTCTCTGTTGACCAATCTGGGTTGCTTAATCGCAAGCATCCTCATCATTTCATCCAGTTGGTTGCAGTAGACACCGCTGTAAAGGATTGACCAGGTTTCATGAAGCTGCAGTGGATAATACCAGCGCTGGACCACCAAACAGACACCATTAGCTTTTTTTTTTTGATGAACATTCGGTTTTGGACGGTGTTTCAGCACTTCATCTTTATCCAACCATTGTGCTGAATGCTTACAATTATGAAAAATAACCCGTTTTTCATCACATGTGTAAATACAGTGTAGAAATTGTTCACCTTTATGTTGTGGCAGCAAAGAAAGGCAAGCTTTGAGATGATTTCTCTTGTGACGCTCGTTGAATTCATGCGGAACCCACTCCAGCTTCTTTACCTTGCTGACTTGTTTCAAATGGTCCCATATTGTTCACACAGTAACGTCAAACCTGGCTGCTAATTCACTAGGTTGAGATGGATTCGCTTCCCCTACAGCTTTCTGCTCGTCATTATCCACCTTGGTCTCAGGTTGCCCACGTGGCTCATTTTCAAGATTAAAATCACCGGAACGGAACTTCTCAAACCTTTGATGCACTGTGCGATCACTGGCCACATCCTTCCCAAACACTTCGTTGATATTTCAAGCTGTCTGCACTGCATTGGTTCCACGATGGAACTCATGTTCGAAACAGCACTAAATTTTGACTTACCCATGGTTTCACAAAAATTGCTCTAAAAAAAAACTCTGAAAGATAATCACAAGCCAAACAGTGTGTTTGAAAGACTGAGGATGTACCTTCACAATAAAAATAAAACAAGAAGCGTCAAAGTGAAATGTCAACTGTCAATCTTAGTACTTAGGGAAATCGGACATTTCATACTTAATTACCTAATACTGTAATGAAAACATTCTACGTGGGGGAAGACATTTTTTAAAAAATGAAACTAAATTTCGGAATTGAACCTAATTTCTGCATTGTTCTTCTGACTCTGTCAGGCCTGATGCTGGTCTGGGCAAAATGGATTTGTCACAAGTTGATTTCCTCGGTCACAGCCAGGCCAGACTCTGGGGATCTCGTGGCAGCCCTGGAGCGGCACAGCTTCGAGCAAGAACTTGCCGTTCCCCTGCAAAGACTGCAGTTCGCCACCAGCCTTCATTGGTTAGCTCTTGCTTAGCAGGCTCCGGCCGACGAGCAAGCACAGTGGGGACGGGGACCTGACCGTCTCTGCCCGACGTGGCGCTCCTCTAGCAGGCAGGCTTTGCTCTGGAGCTCCCGACCGAGTTAACGAAGACTTCCTCCACACTGCGCTGCATTCTGAGGCTCCCGGGCTCAATTCTGCATTCTCCCATTTTTGTCTTTTACAGGCATAACACTCCTACCCCCCATAAACTTCGTGCCCTCCTAACTCCATTTAGCAGCCGCTTCCCAGAGGACCTGAATCGACAGACTGGCCTTTGCTATCCCACAGCCGTTCTCACCCCACCTCCTCATCTGCTCTGCCCAGAGAACCTTCATTTTGGGCTCAGCTAAGGGGTAGAAATCCCTTTATCTTTGGAGGGTGGCTTGCTCTCCAGCCCCAGCAGATAAATCACGTTTCATGTTAGGCAGGAGCAGCGATTCCATTTCCTTAAGCAGGAATTTGTCTGGGATGGGCACTGGACCCAGCTCTTAGCCAATGAGAGGTCAGAGGGAATCTGGGCCTTTGCTTTGGTAATAAGATAGAGCTTCATGCGTGAAAGCCTTTTGCCCCTGCTTCCTCCTTCCTGCTTTGATCAATGCCCTGTGATCAAATGATGTGTGGCTCTGCAGCAGCTGTTTTGGGCAATGAGTTTGAGGACAAAAGCCAACTGCTGGCAATGCCAGAGCAGAAGGATGAGAAGAGCCTGGGTCCTTGAGACCACCACTGAGCCACTGCAACAACTTTGGAGCCGCCCACCTCCAGATGTTTTGCTATATAAGATGATTACATTTCTTCTTTGTTTAAACCACT
>CAUYRT010083447.1:0-15995 GCA_963574885.1 Lepilemur ruficaudatus
GGGGCTCAGACCCCTCTGCTGTCTTTCCTGGTCCCTTCCCTAGGTTTTCCCATGGCTTTTAACACGCGTTTCAGACTGTCAAATGCCACGTTCTCGTCACCGGCACATCTCTGTCCCCTGAACTCTAGACTCATAAATCCAGCTCCACCCGGACATTTGCTCAGTGGTCTAATCGGCATCTCAGACTGAACGTTGCCAAAAATGAAATACATTTGACTTCCCCCAATTACGGACTGAAGTACGTCTCCCAAAATTCACGTGTGGACGCTCTAAACCACGACGCGGCTCTGTCTGGAGATGGAGCCTTTGGAGAGGGAGATGAGGTTGAACGAATCCGAAGGATGAGGCCCGTCGTGAGAGGACTGGTGTCCTCATGAAAAGAGGAGGAAACGCCGCTCTCTCTCCCAACTCACACAGGAAGAGGCCGTGGGAGGACACCGCAGGACGGCAGCCGTCTGCAAGCCGGGAGGGGAGCCCTCGCCATGAGAAAGATCTGCCAACACGCTGGTCTTAGACTTCGAGTCTCCAGAACTGTGAGAAACAAATTCCCATAGTTGACCCCCCCGTCTGTGGCATTTGATTATGGCACAGAGCAGACTGCACGCCCCAACCCCACTGCTCACTGTCTTCCCCATCTCGGCAAACCGCACCCCACACTCTCTGGTCCTGCCTTCCTCTTGCTCACTCTGTCTCTGAAAGTATTATCTGCTTTTCTGTCTGTCTGTCTGTCCATCCATCTATTATTAATCCACCTATCATCTACCCACCTATCACCTACCTGTTCACTATGAATCCACCTATGCACCTAGCTAACTATCCATCTATCCATCATCCACCCATCCGTCCGTCCATCTATCCATCCACCCATCCATCCATCTATCCACCCATCCATCATCCACCCACCCATCCGTCCATCTATCCATCATCCACCCATCCGTCCGTCCATCTATCCACCCACCCATCCGTCCATCTATCCATCATCCACCCACCCATCCGTCCATCTATCCATCATCCACCCACCCATCCGTCCATCCACCCATGCATCTCCCTACCCACCCATCCGTCCGTCTGTTTATCTAACACATACACACCCATAATCGATCAGCAAATCCTGTTGGCTCCACCTTAAAAACAGATCCCCAATTCAATCACTTCCACTCATCCTTCCTGGTCTGGGATGTCATCATTTGCCTCCTGGTTTCCATGGGAGCCTCCTAACCTGTTTCCTCAGTTCTGCCCACATCCCCTAAGAGTTCATCCTCAGCACAACGGCCAGGATGACCTTCTAAGACAGAAGCCGATGCTGCCCGTCTTGGCCCCAAGGCTTCTCATGGCTTCCCATCTCGCTCAGTGTCACCCACAGCATCTGCACAGCCCCCCCGGCCCACCCCCCTGCTCCCACCATGCTCCCCTCATCCTTCCCTCACTCTCTCTGCTCCAGCAGCCCTGCCCAGGCCCGCTCCTGCCCCAGGGCCTTTGCATCTGCTGTTTCTTTCCCTGAAATACCTCTCCCAGGATATCCGCATGGTCCCCTCCCCCTTGCAGTCGGAGAGAAAAGACAACTTGTCTGAAAGGAACAACGGGCTTTCAAGGGCAAGAGCAGAGGCCAAAAGACAGAGGGGAAACGACGCCGGGTCCAGGAGAGAAAACAGCGTCGGTGCAGACGGGCGCGGTGAACGGAGCCGCCTGTGGGCAAACAGGTGAGGAGCTCGGCCACTGACGCCCTCGGTGGAGGGACGCCGACAGCATACGCTCAGGCTCAGGGCGACGATCTCGGAAGGAGCGTCGGGGACACAGGTGGCTCTCCCGTCTGATGTTTTTAATGAACAGAGCGTGTTCCTATGTCCCTAGCCCATCGTTTCACCAGCTACCAGCTCTTTCCGGGCCTGGCTCCGTTTCTGGAAACCCTGCCCTTTTAAAGAGCGTTTGTCCCCCACCCCCACCTCATTTTTTCCTACACATCACATTTTTAAAGCCCATTTTACTTGCTCAGACAATATTCCTTGTAGGAGTTCTGTAGACACGCGCTGTCATGATGATGATAATATATATAATAATATAAAACATAATATATTATATAATAATACAATATTGCCACACACACTGTAATCCCCGCGTCATTCCATCCTGCATCGATTATAGGAGAAAACAGAGCTTTAAAAAACGAAATCCCTTGTCCAAGTCTACACAGCTTCTAAGTGCTGGGGTCAGACAATGACGCCAGTCTACGCAACGGCAGTGCTGGGACTTCACCAGGAAGGTTAATCGCCGACCAAGCCATTTCCAGTGGCGAGAACTGTCCCCGACAGCCCCCGTGACAGGCACAGCCGCAGCCGCGCAATCTATAATGGGAATCACGGGTCCCCCCCGGCCACGACGGGCCGCGCATCTTCCCTGCTGAAAGCAAGCTTGGGAAGGTCGCTGTCAGCCTTATCAAACGCCGTCTCCCAGCTCCGGTCTGCGCTGTGCGCTGACAAGCTGGAGTTACCAGCAAGAAATCAGCTTGTTTACACGCTGCCCCACGAGACCTGCCTAGCCCCTGTCCACGTGCGGCCCAGCCGCAGGGAGGGGCGAGCTCCGCGGCGCCTGCTCTGCGATTCCCAACCTTCTGAACCGTCTCCCGGAGCCCTTGGCTTCCCCTCCAACTTCTGAGTCTAAGAACATGCTAGATGCAATGCCAAATATCTGTACCTGCCTTGGTCCCCTGGCTACGACTGCTCCTACACTGGGCCACCCCAGGGAAACCCCTTCCAACCCCAGCCCCAGTCCTGGGCAGCTCACTCTGCCCACTCTCCTTGCCAGAAGCCCTGTTGAGCAAGTCTCAATCCTAACTATGTAATCCCTCTCCCTGAGGCCCCAAGAGCTTACAAAAATTCCTAAAAAGAGCCAGGCACAGCAGTGCACACCTGTGGTCCCAGCTACTCTGGAGGCTAAAGTGACAGGATCTCTTGAGCACAGAAATTCAAGGCTGTAGCACCCTGGGATGATGGCTGTGAATAGCCACGACACTTCAGCCTGGACAACATAGCAAGACCCTGTTTCTAAAAGGAAAAATCTCTAAAAGGATGGAAGTTTCCACCATTTGGGCTGTCCCTGGGGTCATTCATTCCCATATTCACCCACAATCATTCACTCAGACCTGCAATAAAGTGACACCTGGTTCTCTCACCCAAAGAACCTGGCATCTAAGCATTGAGGTCATACACACCTGTGCGCTACACAGCAATAATGGGCAAAATGGCAACGCAAAGGCACTGAAGAGGCTCCTGTGCTCACCTTCCTTCTTAGCATCAAAGTCAATGCATGGTTGACAGGTGAGGACACCCAGGTCACAGGGAGGAGGAGAAGCCAGGGAAACATCTGGGGTATGTGGGACCCGAGACGGGCCCGGATGGGAGTCTCTGTTGGAAGAGCAGGTGGAGAAGATTCGAGCAGCAGACAGTAGGTGCCAAGGGACACGACCAAAAGAGGACAGCCTGGCTGTCTTCCGAGAGGGTCCCTCTCGCAGGCTGAAGCTACCTTAGTTCAGAATTTTCCAAAACGTGGCCCACAGAGTAATGCCCGAGAGATGTGGAAGATGGTTCTACAGTACAGTGAGTTTGGGGGAGCCTTTGTGCTGCGTCTCCCTCTTAGACATCCCCAGTCACTGTGCTCTGCACCGAAGGCTCTGAGCACGTGTGCGGGAGAGCGGCCGCTTTAACTTCGTCACGCCCTTAAACTTACTGCCTCTACTCAACACAGATTTGTTGAGTGCTGACCGTGCACCAGACACTGTGTTAGGACCTGGGGAATGGGCGGCGCGTACGGCAAACCGTTGTCCTCGTGGAACTTGTTTTCCAGAAGGGCGGACGTGCTGTCCCGCAGAGACACCTGCTGCAAGGCCAGCAGGGGCAGGTGAGCCGTGACGGACCTTCCCTGTCAGCCGGGCGTGTGCGGCGCCCTGAGCAAAGCCAGGGCGGGGCCGTGTGGCGTCCAGAAGGACGTGCCTTGGGCAGAGGGACCCCAAAGAGCAGCAGCCCCGAGGGGCAGGAGGCAGCGGGGAACTTGTCACACTGAGGGGCAGGACCGGGAGGGCGGCAAGACACCAGACAGGAGACGCAGAGGCCGGCGCGCCGGAGCCACAGACTGTGCTGGGGACTTTCCATCCACTCGGTTCACAAACTCCCCGAGCAGACAGTCGCTGAGGGCGTCCTCTGTGTGTGACACCGTTGGAGCCACCTGGGATTCTGCGATGAACAAAATAAAAAGTCCCTGTGCTGACGGAGCCTTCCTGCTGCAGATGGTCTGGAATCCTGGGGATCCTCTACTGGGGTTTGCCACAAACTCCCCACGGTGTATTTTCCTCCCTGGGTCCCGCTACTGTCCCTAGGGCCTGCCGGGTCTCGTGGCCAGGCGCCCAGTCTGCACCTGCCACAGGGCCCTTTCCTACCCGGGCCCCATCAGAGCCGGCAGCCTCCTGCGCCCCTGGGCGAAAGTGCTCCCAGGTGGGGAACACGCTGCCTTCCTAACCCAGGAGCCTACCGAGCACCGTCCTTCCCCTTACTGGAGGGAGATGTGGGACGCCAACATGTGCCTTTTACCCTGGAGAGACTGTCATGGTGCGACTCAGGCCTCTAGAGCCTAAGACATCACTGCCGGGCAGGCCCCAGACCTGTGTAGGGTTTTTCTCCCACCTTCTAGAGCGTATGCATCTCACCGAGGCCACAGACACGTTTGCTCCTAACTGTTCATTCAGCGCAGCTGGCATGACGCCACCGGTACATTGGCCAATGTGACGTTTTGCAGAAAACGCAGATGGTCCCGGTCCCTTTGGAGGGAGGGCAGGAGATACAACAGACCTGAGACGAGACGGAAACTGTGTGCTGCGGTCCCCTCACGTGACGGCAAACTGCTCCCCATCCTTCTTCCTGATAGGGATAAAGATGCCACACTCAGCAGGTCAGCGAGGCGCCCCATTCACCTGGGACTGCACCACCTGCTCCAGCAGAGACACCAAACCCAGCACCGCAGCCGCCATCGGGTCCCCTACGCGGCCAGGCTGGCAGTTGTCCAAGATCCATCAGGTTTGGGGACCGCCCCCCGTATCCTTTAGGTTTTTAAGGGTGGCTGCCATTTCCACCAGGGTGTGATACTATCTTTGATGCCTTGTCCTGGCGCAGAGGCCAGCATTCCAGAGACTTCCACTTGCCTTCCCTCTAGAATAGCTCTTGTCCCAAAGGCCATGGAGCAAGATGAGGGCTTAGCCAGCCCAGGTATGTCCACTCCTATTACAGGCTGGGGTGCAGGGACATGGTCGCCTGTGGGCCCGTTACTGGGAAGTGTTCCTGGGAGAAACTCCCGGGCAGGAGTGGGAGGGACAGAACGCGCCACGCAGTCGCAGCATTACCCAGCCTCCATCCACCCCTTTTTGATCGAAACAGCCTATTTTTAGCTACTTTAACAACAGGGTTGGTGGCAGTCAAGACTCGCTGGCCCGGGAACAATTCCGTCACTGAGGTGACTTTGCATGTGTCTGCCACAACAACCTGAGATGTGCTGATCGGGTAGATGGCCTCTCAGCGGCCTCAGTTCCACTCTTTCCGGGTTTTAGGGGTGACACTACCGAACCTCACAATCACCCCTACGTGCTGACACCAGTAGAAAGGGAAGGACGGGCGTTCCGGAAGAGCAGGCCCCGCCAACGAACGCGAGGTGACTGGCGCCAACGGCCGCGGGGACCGGCCTCCTTGCCCGGACCGTCAGATCAAACCCCAGGCCTCCTTCCGAATGCTCCTCGCAGCCCATCTGTTTGTTCTCTGGTGCTCTCCAGCTGCCAGTAACTGCCTCGGCCAAATGCACATCAAAGCTATTAGCTGGATAATTGCTCTAATGAGAGCACGGAATGAATCACCAGGACAGTTCTCGCCCTGGAAAAATCAAATGGGAAAACTGCCTGCCTGCGGCTCTCGGGGACTCTGGCGGCTTCCTCTGCGCTGTCCATGGGTCTTCTCGGGGAGATTTGTTCTCTGACGCTGGAAGAACTAACACAAAATTACAGTGATGGGATTTTATCACATGGTTACGAGTTTGGGGAGGGATAATCAAGACCATACTGGGGAACAAGCCACAGTGCGCAGTGTCGTGAGCATAGATGCCAGCGTGAGGCCACCAAAAATAGAACCTGACAGTCACCACTTACCACTGGCAATGTGAGCAAGTGACTAGTCTTTCCAAAAAATAATAGTATCTACCTCATTAGGATGTTTTCAGGGTTAAATGAGATAATACATGGAAAAGAACTTTGAACACTTCCTACCACATATGCCCGTCCAATAAATGTTACTAAAACAGCCACTGATGTATTCCTTTGTTAATCGGTGTAGCAATTCATTGACAAGGTAAGTCAAGAATGACGCTAGGATCCTAGAGAGCCTTAGCCATGACTTGCCCTCAGGATGCTTCAGTCAGTTGCGGGGAAGCAGACAGCAAAGTCAGCGATTACCCCAGGGCTGACGTGTGCAGTGACAGAGGGGGGCACTTGGTTCCGGGAGAGCACAGGAAATGGGAGCTATGTGCTATGTCTCGCAAGGGTCTGGTCCGCACGTCCCGCAGTGAATACTGACGTCCTGAAAGACGTACAGAAGGGAAACGGCAGGGTCAGGTCCTTGTTTCAGGGAGATCACAGATAGGAGAAGAGAAAAAGGGTGGATAGTGGAGCCCCCAGGTTCAGTCTTGTCCTCCCATGGAACACCCCGGAAGCTAGACAAAATATAAGAAACCACTGTTTCCAGATACTGGACGACGGGCAGCACGTGACGGTGAGAAGGGAGACCGGCGAGTTGATGCCACCGTGTCCCGGCTTTCGGACGGGAGGTGCTTCCCACCCGCTGGGTGAGGAGGGGGTGAAAGAGGAGCACAGCAATACCGCGGGCCTGAGCAGAGGGCACGGAAACTGTGGAGGGCGAGACCCTTAGAACGCACGGCCACAGCACCAAAGATGCTCTTCCAAGCAAGGGTTCCCAAATCTGCGTAGGCATCCCCTGAGTCCTTGGCTGGAAACTGAGCCTCAGATGCACACAGTGAAACTCCGCAAGTTTGGACAGGAAAAAAATGGGCAATGTTAAGCTTACATAAAACTGGGAAACTTTGTATTCCAACTAGCTATAGTGAAGAGTTCCGTTAAACACCCAAGTTCTTCAGTAGAAAATGCAGAAGGGCTACGCCCTAGTGCTAAGAATAAATTAGCCTTAGAGTAAAAGCTAATCCATATCCTTCCCCTAAATATTAAAAACAAGCCTTGAAAGAATGAGGTTTGCCTTCAAGGTCTTAACAGCCTGCCAGAGTAAAGTCTAACCTTCTTTTTGAAAAACAGTACAACATCCAGCCCTCAACCATGTAAAATGTATACAGCCCAGCAACCAATTCAAAATTACTAGTCAGTACAAGAAGCAGAAAATTGTCATAGTTACAATAAAAGTCAGTCATTACAAACAGATCCAGAAATGATGGAGATGTTGGAATTAGCGGTCATGTACTTTAAAACAGCTGTTATTACATGTTGAAGGATTTAAAGGAAAATATGAATATAATGAGGAGAGAATGAGAAGATGTAGAAATCAAAAGAAACCCTAGGATGGAAAAGTAGAAAACTCACCAGACAGGAGTAAAATCAGATTAGACACTGTGAAGAGAGAGACAGGAAGAAGAAAAAAAGATTGATAAAGACATAGCAACAGAAACTGTCCACACTGAAGTACAAAGAAAAAAAAAAAGACTGAACAGAATAAACAGAGTATCCGTGACCTGGGGACAACAGAAAGTAGTCTAATATACTTGTCATTGGAGTCCCAGAAGGGGTAGAAAAATTATTTAAACAAATAATGGCCAAAATGTTACAGATTTCACAAACGATAAACCTACTGATCCAAGAATTTCAATAAATATCAAGTAAGGCAAAAAAGGAAAATCACACATTAATCAAACTCTCAAAAGGCATTAATAAAAACAAAATCACAAAAGCAAACAGGGAAAGAAGCACTTCCAGAGCAGCAGGGTAAGGACCTTCAAAAATCCACTTTCCATAAGCGCAATGAAAACGCTGGCCAAAAAAAAAAAAAAAAACGGTTAAAAATTAACTTTTCCAAAACTCTGAAAATTACCAGAGGTTTGCAATAATGTAAGCAATAGGCTTAAAAATCAACAGCCTTGAACAAGAGCAGCCTAGTAGCGACTGGAGGGGGAAGAACAGGTTTAGAGCTCCCTCCGAGGGAATTGTTAATCCCAAAGAATTGTTAACAGTTCATCTTTCTAGCAGCTCCCTGGGAAAGTTCCGTTCCAGTTGGCTTTATTTGACCTGGCGCAGACCCCTGTCCATGTAAGCAGTGCTCTCTCCAGGGATTGTCTACCACGGCAGCTGCCTTAGACTAACAAGACACTGGCCAAACACTTGAAATAAAAAATTGGGGAGTGAGACCATATGGGACTTTGAAAACCTCTGACATGTTCCTGGGAATCTAGGAGGCCACATGCATGTGCAGGGATGTGCGCAGGCCACAGAAAGATCTAACAAGGTCCAAATCTCTTACCTATAGCTAATCTTGAAACTCTGTGTGAGCAGGAAGTGAAGGCTAAGGCAGAGCAGCCAACTTCCCACGGGAGCATTGGAGGCCTGCTCTCAACAGATGTGTGAAGCCCTGTGGCAAAGGCTGAGAGACCCAGTGGTTCCAGTCATTTAAGGAAACCCCTGTCAAATCATTAGGTGACCATGAAGCAAAGCAAACCAAGCAGAGACTCTACTGACTACACACAACAAGGAATACAGACCTGACACAGTTAGTCCGAGAAAGCTGCTAACCACACAAACAACAACAAAGATAAACTCCAGGTAGGAGGTGAAATCTAATTTCCAGAGTTGTCACATTAATTATTTCAAATGTTAAATGTTCAAGAAAAAAAAAATCACAAGACCTGCAAAGAGGCAGGAAAGTATGTGGGGAAAATACACAGGGGGAAACGTCAATAAAATCTTTACCTGAGGAAGCCCAGATGGGGATTACTAGCAAAAATAAATAGGTTGTTAAAAAAATGTTCACAGATCTAAAGGAAACCATGCTTAAAGAAGTAAAGTATGAGAACAATGTTTCACCAAATAGACAATACCAAGAAAGAGACAGAAATTATTTAAAAGAGCTAAATAGAAATTCTGGAGTAGAAAAATGCAATAATCAAAGGGATAAATTTACTGATGGGTTTCAACAGCATATTTGAACTGACATAAGAAAGAACTGAAGACAGACAGATTGAAATCACCCAGTCCGAGGAACACAGACGTAGAATGAAGAAATAGCAGAGCCTTGGGGACCTGTGATGTGTGGCGAAGAGACACAACATACCTGCACGGAAGTCCCAGAGAGAGAGGACAGAGACGAGGGGTACGAAAAAAAATCTGAATAAATAATGGCCAGAATTTTTACAAATTTGATTTAAAAAAAAAAAACACACATTAATCTATACACCAAGAAGCCAAACAAACTCCATGTAGGACAAGGTCACGGAGATCCAGCCTTGAACACATCACCATTCACCTGCCCAAAGCCAAAGATACGAAATCTTGAAAGAAGCAAGAGATGAGTCATTTGCCACATGCCAGGGGTCTTCACAGCTGATTTCACATAAAATCCAAAGAAGCCAAAAGGCAATGGGATAATATGGTCAAAGTCCCAAAAGGAAAAAAAAACTGTCAAATAAGAATCCCATATTAGGGAAAACCATCCTTCACACATTCCAGAATAAACAAAAATTGTGAATTTGTTGCGAGGGTTCCTTTCCTGGAAGATATACTCACGAGCTCTTTCCAGCCAAAATGGGACACGAACTCAAAGCCACACCAAAAAAATAAGGAACGCCAATAAAGGTAACTATAAAAGTAAACATGAAGACAATGTGGGTGCGTTTTAGTTTGTAACTCTTCTCTTATCTGAGTTAAAAGAGGGCTATGTAAAGCAAAAAAAAATTATAAAAACAATTATAATAAAAAAGTATATAACCATGTTGATGGCCTTATCATGTATAAAGATATAATTTATATGTCAATTATAACACAGAGGGGGAGGAAATAGAGCTATATTTTTTTTGCCATTGACATTCAATCAGTCTTCACCTGAGTGAGGCTATTCTAAGCTAACGTGTTAATTGCTGTCCCTACAGTAACCACTACGAGAATGACATACACACCATGAAGGAACAAGTTGGATTTATCCCAGGGATGCAAGTTTGGATTGACAAATGAATGTGACATGGCAGTCATGTGATACAGTGTATTAGTAGAGTTAAGGACAAAACCAACATGTTCTTCTCAATATGCATAGAAAACACATTTGACAAAATAAAACACCCTTTCACGATTAAAAACACTCAAGAAACTAGAAATAAAAGGAAACTGCCTCAGTCAGACAAAGGGAACCTACCAAAAAATCCACAGAGACTATCGTACTCCATGGCGTAGGACTGAATGCTTTCCCTCACGTTCAGAAAAAGCAAGATGTCCACTCTCAGCACCTCTGCTCAGATTGCAACAGGACATCGTAGCCATGGCTTGTATCCAAGAAAAGACATAAAGAGCACTCAGACCGGAGAGGAAGAAGTAAAACTATATCTATTTGCAAACCACATGCAAATCCTACGGAATATACACCACGTGTGTATGCATATAATGAGCTCGGCAAAGTTGCAGGGTACAAGATCAATATGCAAAAGTCTCTGGACAGGTAACAGAGAGAGAGAGAAGACACTCTGTTGAGGCGTAACGTTGCTATGCTGCCTCGGTGTCATTATGTTGTCTTGAATGAGTCCCCAGATGTCACGCTCTGCGCCTGGCTAACCACCTGGCCCCAGTTTCCCAGCCATCCCTTCCTTTCCCCTCCCCCTCCCCCCCGCCCTCTCCCAGCAGCCACACCCAGCTGCTCAACCAAATGCGACGTTAGGTTAGACCCACAAGGCCAAAGCCCCCTTTCGTGTACGCTTGCTTCAAGTCTTCCCATCTTCTTACCACCCCGTTGCTCTGATGCCCAGACCACCTCCCTGAACCCCAATAATGCAGGCACCCCGGGTCCATAAGCTCTTTCTTTCCAGGTGCTCATTGACCTCTGTGTGGCTGAGTTCCTCCAGAACCTGTGAGTGACAAAAGTCTCTTTATTTCTACCTTGTGTCCATCCTAATCACAGAAACGGTGCTGTCCATGTTAAAGGCACCAAATTAAAACAGACACAAACTACTGATGTCACACATGATAGAGAAGACGTCAGTACTAACGCCACGGACACTAAGAGGATAATAAAGGAATATGATGAATAACTCATTGCTCAGAAATTCAATAACGTAGAAGAAATACATTGATCCCTTGGAGGACACCACCTACCAATCCACACAAAGAAGAATAAATAATCTGAATAGGCCCGCACCTACTAAAGAAATTGACTGGCAACTAATACCCTTCCCTAGAACTGGGCCCAGATGGTTTCTATGCCATTTCTCTACAACCTCCTTCAGAAAATAAAAGCAGGGGGAATGCTTCCTAACCCATTCTTTGAGACCAGCATTACCCTCGTATCAAAACCAGAAAAAGACATTACAGCAAAGGAAAACTGCAGACCAACATCTCTCAGGAACATACAGATGCTCCTTGACTTACAGCAGGGTTACAGCCTTACAAACCCACCATAAACTGAAAATATAATAAATTGAAAATGTATTTAATACACTTAAACTACGTAACATCACAACTTAGCCTATCCTCCCTTAAATATGCTCAAGACATGTACACTGGCCTACATTTGGGCAACATCGACTAACGCAAA
The DNA here is from genome assembly GCA_963574885.1 of Lepilemur ruficaudatus. Classification (NCBI taxonomy): domain Eukaryota; kingdom Metazoa; phylum Chordata; class Mammalia; order Primates; family Lepilemuridae; genus Lepilemur; species Lepilemur ruficaudatus. The sequence goes on from CAUYRT010083447.1 coordinate 11,835, forward strand.
GCCTATTTTGATATAGCGTTGAATATCTTATGCAATTCATTAAAAACTGTATTGAGAGTGGAGAACAGAATGGTCATACGGGGACTCAAAATATGGTTTCTACTAAATGCATATTGCTTTTACACCACCGTAAAGTCAAAAAATCATAAGTCAAACCATCGTATGTCAAGGCCCATCTGTATATGTAAAAATCTTCAACAAAATATTAGCAAATTTAATCCAACAATGTATGAAAAAAAGTATAAACCACAGCCAAGTGGGATTTATTCCAGGTCTATGAGGCTGGTTCAATGCTCCAAAATCAATTAATGTAATCCATCACATCACAGCTAAAAAAGAAAAACCATATGGTCATCTCAATAGATGCAGAAAAAAATGTTGACAAAATCCAACACACACTCATGACTTTTAAAAATACTCTTAGCAAACTAGGAATATGAAGGGACTTTCTCAACTATCGATAAGGAATGTCTACAACAAATCCACAACTAATACCTTACTTAAGGGTGAGAAACTAGATGCTTTTCCCCTAAGATCAGAAACAAGGCGAGGATGTCCCCTCTCACCTCTCCTTTTCAACATTGCACTACGAGTCTTAGCTAGTACGATAAGACAAGAAAATGAGTCAAAAGGCATACGGATCGGGAAGGAAGAAATATAACCAAACTATCTTAAATATAAACTAAAACTTAAATATAAACTAAACTATCTGTTTACAGATGACACAATTGTCTATGTAGAACATTCCAAGAACTGACAACATACACACACACACACACACACACACTTCCAGAACTAATAAGCAATTACAGCAAGGTTTTAGGACACAAGATTAACATACAAAAGTCAACTGCTTTCCTATACACCATCAATAAGCAATTAAAATATGAAATTAAAAACATAATACTACTTACAGTAGAACCCAATAAATTAAATACTTAAGTATAAACCTAATAAAATACATACAGGATCTATATAAGGAAAACTATAAAACTCTTACAAATCAAGGAAGGTCTGAATAAATGGAGAGGTAGTCTATGTTCATGGATAGGAAGACTCAATATTGTTAAAATGTCAATGCTTTTAAATTCTTCCCAACTTCATCTATAGACTCAATACCATCTCAGTCAAAATCTAAGCACGTTATGTTATGGATACTGACAAACCGAATGTGTCCACCATGCAGGTGTTCTGTTTCCCTCACACCTGTCCAGTGTGGGTCAGACAGTCTCCTGTCTTGCAGCTGTCCTCTCTGGAACTCGTGGTCTGCAAGGTTGCCACAGCAAAGAGAGGGAGGGCCAGGGAGTGTGTGGCGAGTTTTGGAGGGCCAGGCCTGAGAGTCGTAGTAGACACTGAGCACCTTTTCCAAAATGCTGCACAACTCACATCCCACCAGCGTGTGCGAGCATTCCAGGCACTCTGCGCCCTCACCCCCATTTGGTACATCCTGTTTGATTCCATTTTATTTCCGTCATTCTGGGGGGTACATGGTTGATCTCAGTGTGGTTTTAATTTGTATTTCTCTGATGACTAATGAATTTGAGCACCTCTAAAATGAAAGTAGCTTCCATAACCGTGCCCACCTTCCACCACCCAGACTCAGTCGCTCGCCCAAACCCAAGGGCTGGAGAGAATGAGGTTGTGGATATGGCAGGTTGCCCTATGGATAAAAAACCCTAGATCTCCACCCCATATATTTCACTAAAGTAAATTCAGATGAATCTAAGATGTATATGTCTTAAAAAGTTAGAACAGAAAATAATAATTGTTTTTATAATCTCACAGCAGAAAAGACATTATCTATTCCATATTAGTACCATATCTGCATATTATAAAGCCCAGAGGCTATGCAAGGAAAGATTGCTATTTGGTTATGTAAAAATAGAAATATTCTGCAGGGCACAAAAGTCAAAAGACAAATGTCAAACTGCAAAAATACAAAAGGAGACAAAGGAAAGAAAGAGAGAGGAGAGGAGGAAAAGAGGAAGGAGGGAGGGAGGCAGGGGAAGCAGGAAGAAGGCGTAACTCATCACAGATGAGGGCTAATTTCTTTGATGCAGGAGGAGCACCTAAAAATCAGTAACAAAACAAACAACTGCCCAGAGAAATGCGCAAAGAAGAGGAAATAACAGCTCACAGAAAAGGACACCCAAGTGGTTCTTAAACATCAGTTAAGATTTTCCTCTTCACTGCTAATCAGAGAAATGCAGAATTACAGCTCCAGGGAGATGCATTTTCCCCCATCAAACGGGCAGTGGTCAGGAAGCGAGCACAGCCGTCCTCCCCGCAGCTGTGCTGGGAGCAGAGGGCCAGGCTCCACCGCGGTCAGCTGGCCACAGGAAGCGCACACGCTATCCTAACCAGAAGCCGACCTCTCGCTGTGCGCGCTGCAGACGTTACTCACCCGAGGGCGGAGAACGGTGTGTGTGCAAGGCTCTTCACGGCAGCATTGCTGCCGGTAAGAGCAAAACACCGAGGAAACAACCCACTTGTCCATGAGCAGAGGGCGGGTTGGCAAGTTACGATACGGCCACACAAAGCACTATCTGGTCACCAAGAAAATGATGACGACTGCGTACGTTTAGCTGCAGAGAGATCTCAAATGGAGACAGCAGCAGAAGGCACGTGGCCCACCACCGACTGAGCGAGAGAAAGGGGGACACGGAGTCCACGGAGGGCACACTCGGCCACCGACTGCCCCAGACGCTGACACCCGAGAGAGGACCCGGCAAGAGACCGCAAGGCGCCTGTGCGGCTCCGGGACAGTGAGGGAGAAGGACCCCTCACCGGGTACACAGGTGTGATTTGAATCCAAGTCATGTGAAAACACACCTGTGCACACCTGTGCAAACCAGGCTTCTTTAAAGGAACAGAACAAAACCATTAAAACAAACACTGTTTTAGCCCATTCAAGCTGCTATAAAAACACCACGAACTGGCTGGCTTAAAAACAGCAGAAATCTCCCTCTCCCGGTTCTGGAGGCTGGAAAGTCCAGACCAAGGTGCCGGCAGAGTCGTAGGCTCACGGACGGCACCTTCTCTCTGCACCCCAGACGGTGGAGAGAGGGCGGCGGGTCTCTCTCGGGTCGCTTCTATAAGGACACTCATCCCATTCATGGGTGCTCCACCCACGTGACCTAATCACCTCCCAAAGGCCCCACCTCCTAACTCTATCACCTTGGGGGGAAGGATTTCAGCTTATGAATTTTTGGGGGGGCACAAACATTCTGACCACAGCACCCACCTATCTGGAAGCTGCGGAGCCTGGCCGCAGCGCCTGCCCCGGCTCTGCACGGGGGTGTCTCGGACCCGTGCAGCTCTCTTTACTGCATTTCTAGCTCATCTTTCCTCCAAAGCGACCAAGGCACTACTGCAAGTAGTGCCTCACGTTTTGAAAACAAAGCCAGAGAGATGCTTTTAGCCTCCAGGAGACCGGCCCACGGGGACCATGTGCCGGGGCGCGTCGGTCTGAGCTCTGCCCTGCGTCTCTCTCACCCCCCAGCTTCTGATTTGTTTTCTCTTCCTTCCCGTGAACGCGGCTAAGCGGGAAACATCACCTCCGTTGCTGCTGCTGTTTCCAAATCGCCAAACAAAAGCTCTGGAACACGTGAAGTCAGCTCTGCATTTGGGAACCCCAGTAAACACAGCCTGGCACCGCGACGCCGTGATGGGGCGTCATGATTTGACTAAGAGGGTTTAATTTTCTCAGCAACAGATGCAAGTGGCTGGTTTGAAGCAGCCCGAGTATCTCAGAGAAGGGTATTTCTCACAAAGTTGCTCATCTCGACAGGGACTGTTTTGATGAGCGAGATCGTCTGTTTTTATTCCAAGAGACATTCGGGAATAATATTATTACCATGCCACCGCTCTTGCTAACATCTTAGGAGAGCCGGCGATGCATCACCCGCATGCTAAATTTCCGTAACAACGCTCTCAAGTGTGGGTGCTTTGGAAGCTTCAAGGAAACTCGCGCAATTATGGTGAAAACAATTGCCCGATTTCTACCGAGAGCGCAGCTGTCAGGCACAGGAGAACGTCTCGAAGCGTCTCCGCCAACACCTGTGTTGATTTTTAAATGCATGGATGTGTTCATGGGGGAGCGAGGCAACAGAGGAACACACCTGCCTGGCAGGGAGTCGGAGTCGAATTGTTTGACAGTTG
>CAUYRT010083448.1:0-45333 GCA_963574885.1 Lepilemur ruficaudatus
AAAAACAGGGCATCCTTTTCATGAACTGCTAATGGGAGAGAGGCTTTTAGGAAGAGTAATTTAAAATTAATAGGAGCAAGTCTTTGATGCAGTTAAAACTTCAAAGACATGCAAGGTTTTTATTTGTAATGAAAAAAAAAAGGAGTTACAGTAAGAGGAAGGTGCACATTAAAGCTTACAAAATCTCCCTAAAGGGCTTGGTCTGACACAGTAGTATGGGCAGGAATTTTCCTCTCTCCCTCTCTCCCTCTCTCTCTCTATCTCTCTCTGTCTCTTGCTGTGTTGTACACACACGGAGATACTCTATTCCAAGATCTGCTACTCAACCTGACAGCGATGTTCTGTTGCTGTTAAGTTCTTTCTACCTCATTTGCTGAAAACTACCATGCTAACTAGTAGACTTGATCTCAATTCAATAAGGCAATAAATACTGGGAACTAATGCAGACAGAGAAAAAGTAGTAAAAAGCATCAGAGGAGGAGAGATGAGAAACACAGCTCTCAAAGGGAAGAACCAAAGTGTGTTACCTTATCAAACTTGTCCCCTCATTAACAAGATCTGGTCAATGATCATAGGCTTTCTGGGGGTTCTTTGTGAGGCTTTCTCAAAGTCTCTTTCTCCTACCTTCTAGTAAAGGCAAATGATTGCTATTTTATATCAAAATCACTGTTATTTGTCTAAAGTGAATTTTAATAGCTGAATAAAGAAAATCTCTTGGGGTTTATAATAATTCTGTATGTTGTGAACATTCATTTTCAATGGGGTAGGGACCCAGTATTTGTTGAGTCCTATTATGGTTAGAAATGGCTTCTGTATTCTTCAATAATACTTACTATTTCTTTTTTGTGTTTGGCAGCTAAAGAAAAGAAGCCTTCTTACAACAGGGGTCTATGTGAAAATGCCCCCAACAGAGCCAGAATGTGAAAAGCAATTTCAGCCTTATTTCATTCCCATCAATTGAGAGACCATCATGAAGAAGAAAGACCATATTCCAATTTCTAAGAGCTGAGTCAATTTTAACTTCTTTTTTGCTATCCAGCTATTTTTATTTGTTTGTATATTTTGGGGGGAATTCATCTCTCTTTTATATAAAGCTGGATGCAGAACCCAAATTAAGTGTACTACAATTTAAAGCAAAGGAGCAGGAAAACAGAGGCAGAGGTTTCTGTCATGTCAGATCCATTTTACTAAAAGCATCACTCAGGATCAATATGGGGACACAGCATTATGATGTGGGGTCCAGGAATTAAGTTAGGGGACAGTACAGTCCAAAGAATGGGAAGGAGGGGAGTGCCAGAGAGGTCTATATTGTACACCCCTTGTGTTTATGTGTGAGAAGTTTATAGCCGAAATGATCTTTTTGAGTTAAATTTTTATGCTGTGTCTATTTTTAAAAAACAAGTGTACAATGATATCAAGACTTTAAAAAAACTCACACTGCTATGTTTTAGCCAGTGATTACAAAGGTTGTATTGTACCAATATGTATTTTTTTTTTATTTGCTAGTATTGTGTATGGGGCCACATGTGCTTTTGTGTATTTGCTGATGGTTTGAATGTAAACACTATATGGCAGTGTCTTCCCAGCATGTGTCCCAGGGAAGTTCTGTGGAGGAGCTCAGGACACTAATATGCCAGGTAGAATACAAGGTCACTTGCTTGCTGGCTTGGAAACTGGATGAGGTTGTGGTGGTACTCAATTGTACCGAACTGGTGTTGACATGTGCTTTGGGCTTTTACACTGGCTCCTTTCAATGGTTTGCGAGGAAGCCGAAGCTGGTGGGATCTGAGTTAACTCTACAGAACTGTTGTCAAGACAATGGCTCACTCCAGACATGTAGGCACAACCTTCAAGGAAGTTCGAGTTCAAGGGCCCAATTCCTTATAAACACATGGTTAATGCCACGGACAGAGGAAGGCAGCAGGTGGCAGAACAGGGTGCATGAAGGTTTCTGAAAACTAACACTTTTGGTGTTTTTAAACTTAGTATTTTCCATGAAAATGCAACAACATGTATAATGTTTTTAATTAAATAAAATTCTGTAGTGGTCGTTTTTCAGAGTTGTCTTTATTATCCTTGCATTTGAGATTTGTGTTTGAGTTTGTTTCTGATTGATCCGTGAAGCAGTTGGTGGTATCTCCAATATTAGAAATACTAGAAACAAATTGGAAAAACACAAAAGGGCAAATAATACTTCATGAGTAAGCTTTGCACCGATCTATTACTTGCAAGCCATTCTTAGAAGGAATCCATCCTCTTTCCTTTTGATTTCTTCGCAACTATTTGGGATATAATGTGGGTTAACACAGACATAGCAGCCCTTTGTAAATCACCCGGCCTGTTCTTTAACATGGGCTCCTCACTTCCTCTTTCTTACCCACAGCTTTCTCAGCTCAGCTCTCACGCTGATTTTAGTTGCCATGACAACTCCAGTGTTGCCAACCATGCCCCTTGCAGCTATTTTGATTTTGCCTTCCTGGCAAATGGAGCTTTTCCTTGTGGCTTCCAAGTGTACTACTTTGCAAATGTAGGGAAAACACACCTGTGGTCCCCTGATGCTACCAGCTGGCAGACCTGGGCCTGGCCCACTGAGCCCTCTGTGATTCTTGGTTAACCAATGTGTAGCCTCAGCCTGCTTGGTTTCACTTAAGGTTTCTTATTCTTGACCTCCACATCCTGTTATTGTTATGTGCAATGATTCTCAGTGTCGTCAGGGACCACCTTTAACTGAATCCGTTGGGTCACTTCTTAAAAACACTAATTCAAGTGCTTAAGCGCAGATGCACTGAATGAGAATCTTCGGATGGTGGGGCCAGGAGTCTGCACTTCCAGAGTGCTCCCCAGTGCTTCTTATGCCCATCAAATTGTGAGACTTGCTGTTTAGGCAGGTCTCTGTGTCTGTCTCTGTCTCCGTCTCTCTCTCTCTTCCCCTTGCTCTTTCATTTGTCCACTCTTGTTCTCTCTCTCTCTTTTTTTTCCCAGCAAGTGCTAACAAAAACATGAAACAGCACATAGGAAGCATTCCATTAAGGTTTGTTAAATAAAAATAAAAAGATCTTTCAAAGCTGGGTAATAGCTATTACCTAGAATGAACTCCTACTATGTGGAAGATTTCTTGCTCTCTTGGCCTGTGGACAGTAGCCACAAAGAAACACACAAATTAGGAGTCCAAATGGATAGTATGATACCATTTCTCTTTTCCATAGTTGATGGCAGATCTAAGTGACAGAGAGGGTTTAGACAAGAGATCTCTCATGTACCTTTAAGATACCCTTAGACAGTGGACTACTTTACATAAGCTTAATATCTTCTCTACTATTAACTAAAACTCTACCATTTGCTATTCATTGAGTTAAGCATTGCCCTCTTAGTCTCAATCTTGTAAAAATAAAATATTCTTTAGCTCAAAAAATTTCCCCTATGATAGGAGAATTGGGCAAGAAAGACTGTGACCCAGGCTTCTGCTGAAAGGGCAGAAAGCAAATATGAGGGTAGAGGAGTGTGTCTGGGCACCAAAGGAAAACTTCTTCTAATCCCCATTTTGTTTATGAGGTTAGATCCTTTGCCTGCCGTCCTCAGAGAGGTGCACTGCTCCCAAATCAGAGGACCAACTGTCTCATGGCATTCCAACCTTCTTTACCATCTCCATCTCTGGGATCAGGGTCCTGGGGAAGCCCAAAGATTCCACGCATTTAAATGGGGCTTGGTCTACCATGCAGAGGGAGCTACGGAGCTATAACCTCCTCCCTGGAACCACTTGTCCCAGACAGGAATGGGGATGACAAGGGGAGCAGGATAGATCTACCAGGGGCTTTAGGGGCAGCTCCTCCTCCTCCATGCACCCCAGCACCGGTCTTTGCTCATCGCTCTTCTTCCAACATGGTACCCTCACTTCTGCACCTTCCCATTTCCCCATTTCTCACCTCCAAATATTTTAATTCCTCATTCTCATACCCATTTTTTTTTTTTTTTGAGACAGAGTCTCACTCTGTTGCCCTGGCTAGAGTGCCATGGCGTCAGTCTAGATCACAGCAACCTCAAACTCCTGGGCTCAAGCAATTCTTCTGCCTCAGCCCCCCGAGTAGCTGGGACTACAGGCCTGCGCCACCATGCCCGGCTAATTTTTTCTATTTTTGGTAGAGATGGGGTCTTGCTCTCCCTCAGGCTGGTCTTCAACTCCTGAGCTCAAATGATCCACCCGCCTCAGCCTCCCAGAGTGCTAGGATTACAGGTGTGAGCCACTGCGCCTGGCTTCATTCTCATACCTATTAAGACTAATCTCACATTTTGCCTGCATCATCAGATTTGCTGACACTTAAAGCCCACATGGATTTGTCCCCTTCTGTTTCATAGCTACACTTGGTTTTATCTCTAATAATTTCAGATGTGCATGTCTTCTCTGCCTAGTTTGATCAGGAATTTCTCCAAGACAGGGATAACCACTTCTTTAGTGATACAGTAGATGTTCACATAAATGGATTGAATAGTTGGGGAGCTAGGATATCTGGGACTCTGGGAAGGACAACTGTCTTCTGTGTAGAACCCATCTGTGTTTTCTTAGGCTGCCTCAGTCTAATCTCTTTCTTATTTGATCAGCAAAACTATGTGTTGGTCAAACTCATCTTTTGGCTTAAAACTTTTAAGACTCTGGAATGTGAGAGCTCCAGCTGGCTACCCTGCCCCACACATTCGACTTTTATCTTAATTTGAATCTTCATGTACTTATTTATTTATTTTTGCAAATTATCATTTTTTTATTCTTCTTCTTTCACTTTTTTGAACTGCGGGTTGTTGCTAAAACTGACTATATTTTCATACTCTGTGTGAGTCTTCTTCCATATCCACAGTTAATGCCCACTTAATTTAACTTAGTTGGGATTAAATTTGTAATATGTTGATGTCACTGTGTTGTTAATTGGAGCAAAGCCAGTTAAGAAGTTTTAAGAATTTTTAAATAGAAGTTATTGTTTTGGGAGGTCTCAAAGCAAAAGAGAAAATGGCTTTCTCTGGAAAGTTATTCCCATTAACTCACTTCTTTTCTTTGTACCTGGTTAAAGCCATGACTCCGTCTCCTTAGAGGGCTTGTTTTATTTTGTTCGTGTTTTTGTCTCATCTCATGTCAATTTTCTCTGTTTTGTCCAGAAATATGACACACCCTACTAGTGGAAAGGGAGAAAATGTTTTTTCTTTTCTCTTTTATGTTTCCTTGGCTACGGGCTGGGATAGGGGTTAGTAGGTAGGTATGCCAGATTCAGCAAACCCCCCATACCAAAAAAGAAAAAAACCCAGGATGCCCTGTATTTGATCTGACAACCTAAACAGCAGAAAAGTTTATACTTCTAATGCAGCATAAATAAAAATGTGCTGGAAACCCATCTTCAGAAGTTTCTGCGCAAGAACAACCTGAGCCTGTGACGGCTGTTTCAATTCTAACACCCTCTCCCGTTCCCACTTGTGGGCACATCTGGGATGGATGCTGTGTCATTGGAGGCTAATAGGGCCTGCAGAGGAGGCAGCAATTTATCTTCTAAGCAATCTTCTTAGAAGAAGTCAACCCACTCTGGTGTGTATGGCAAGGAGTCTGACTTTCAGACCCTTCTTGGAAATCTTTGCTTTCACAGGTGCATTCTATTATAGCTCTTCTTACATTTATTGTACACAACAATCATCTGGAGCATTTGGGAAAAAAATGCAGAGTGATGTGCATCAGGCCCAGAGCTTCTGATTTGTAAAATCTGAGGCAGAGCCTGGGGATTTTAATTCTTCAATGAGTCTTGGACCATACTTTTAGAATCCTACCATCACAGATGATTAGGCGTAGAGGAGGGATCTTGGGAATTTTCCTCACATTTTAGAAGAAAATAAGGCTCAGAGACATTAGGAAACTTGTTCAAGGCCATAGATTTGAACCAGAACTTGAACCAGGCTGAGAAGCTGGATCTCCAGACTTTATTCGCATCAGGGCTCCGCAGCGGGTGACACTGTGAACCTTTCTGCCTGGGAGCTGTCCTTTCCAGGCTCCTTCTGGAGTGCCCCTGCCAATACTCCAGCTGTCCCCAGAAAACCAGCTTTTCCTCCCACCTCCACCCCAAGTGTTCCTGTTAAACCTCTATGTGATCATCACCGCCATTGCAAAAGAGTCTCAGGTGGCCCAGCCTGTCCCTAGCAATCCTACAGAAGAATGCTGCAGGAGAAAACACAAAGCAAAAACTGCCAATAGTCTGTCAGCAAAACCTGAGGTGCACTGAGAAAGCTTCTATGTTCTACTGGAAGTCCTGTAACAACCCACTGAGGCGATATGTGCTCTTTTTAATCACACACAATCAGGTTACCATAGCAACAACCGTGTTTCAAAAACACGATACTGGTCACACAAAGTGATATTATCTATTGAAACAAAAAGAGAAGGCTCCCTCTGGGAGGAATGGCACAATAGGAAATACATTTCAGGAGGCTATTTAAAGTTTTAAAAAGCAACACAAATGACTTCTCCTGAGTAGTGTGTTTCTGAAGGACATCTCTTTTTCCTTCTTGCTTCATTCACCGTGATAACATTTTAGTCCATGCTGCCTTGTAGCCCACCGTTAGCTTATTTTCTTCAACTTGTTGAAAACGAGTTTTGCTATGCTTCTTTGTAGTTCGCTTGTAACTCAAACATAGTCCCTAGTCTCCTGTGAGCATCTTTTAGCCCCTGGCATTGTGGTGAATGTTATCTTTAACCACAGCTGGATGTTAGGGACAGGAAACTTGGGTTTGTGACCGAAGGTGAGCGTGCTCTTGTATTCCTTTCCTATGGAGAAAGCCGCCATGCTAGACACAGTTCACGTGCTCCTTATTCTGAATGCAGAGAGAAAGGAAACCAAGTTACGAAGCCTCAAATACTGTACGAATGGAGGTCCGTTAGCTAAATCAATTCCCTCAGTATCCCTGCAGTAGAGCTTCTGCTATCACTCTCCATTTCACAGATGATGAAACAGGTTCAGAAAGGTTTTATTACTTGCCCAAAGCCACACAGTCAATGGCAGAGTCAGGATTAGTGCTGAGGTTTAATTCCAAAGCTCATGTTCTTTTTGCTGACCATATCTGAGTTTTGGGGGCTTTCTGCAAAAGGAAAGAGCTGAATGACAAGTGAATGGGGATCAGAGAGCTGGGAAAGTAAAGCACCTATCACGAGGGTTACAAATGGATGTTGGGATAAGCAAATATTCTTTTGGACAAATGTTTTTAAAGGTTTTCTGAAGGGGCTTATTATGAGATTACCCCCAGCAGATGAGAGTTATAACCAGAGAGAGGAAAACAGGAAGGTGGAGGCACGTAAGGATGGACCACTGGATTCAATCTCCAGTTTTAACAGTAGCTAGCTGCCTTCCCATATCTGCCTCCCATAGCTGCCCCCCATAGCTGCCCCCCATAGCCGCCCCCCATAGCCGCCTCCCATAACCGCCTCCCATAGCCGCCTCCCATAGCTGGTTTCCCTTAGCTGCCTTCCCATAGCTGGTTTCCTTTAGCTGCCTTCCCATCCTCTGGTGCTGAAGTCACTGCAGTGTAGCTGGCTGGAAGGCTTTCCTGGCCCTTGGTAGTATAGCTTTTCATATCGAAGCTTGGCTCAGAGATGGGGGAAAATGGAAACCATTAACACAGCCAGTGAGAAGCTTTGATCTTCATATAACCTGCAGCATGTTCCCTGCGCAGTGGGGCTGGGGGCCAGTTGAAAAGAAGGGAGAGTCTTTGAGTCAAGGTTGAGAGGTGCTGGGAAATAGCAATCAATCTCTTCAAGGAAAAAAGATAGAGAACAAAAGCAGAAGACAGAGGCCTGAAGATTCCCCTGAATGGCAAATGAAGTGAACCAGCATTCTGTGAATAAAATTCTAGATCTGGGCCCAATGCCACAGGCCACATAGAAGATTGAGAGAAGCCAGCAGAGTCTGTGATGGGGGTAGCTATGCAGGAGAAATTTCTACCAGAAGTTGAAGTGTGGGATTATCTGGGGCCAAAACAGAAAAAGACCTTCCCTGGCGGGAATGGGTGTTACAGGCAATGATGCCGCCTAGATGAGTGGTGGTGGAGGCAGGTACGTGTGTGGTGGCAGCTGACAATGGGGGAACAGTGGCGGGGAGAATCCCAACGGAACTACTGAGTGCTTCAAGCCTGTGCAAAGCTGCGTAGTGTGGACTTCATGGGTGCCAATTCGAGTGTAAGTAGCATTTGTAATTTGAGCCTGAGAAGAGATGATTCAAGGATGACGTGATGGCTGTGTGCAAGGCGTGAAGGGCTGTCCTACGAAAGATGGAGTGGATTTGCTTTGTGGGCTTGGGCTTCCTGGAGCCCTCAGCTCTGGTGTTCCGCAGAGGCACGTGATGGAAGTGGGCGTTAGAATTATTTTTCTTCCTACATTGGGCTTGGATTCAGACTCCGGGAGAGTGTGTTGGATCCTGTTGTATTGTGGGCTGGCTTGGGGCAGGCCTGTTGGATCCTCACCAACAGCAGCTGGCAGGTAAGGGAAGGAATCAGAAGACAGGGTAGGGTAGGGGATGGGGAAGCAGACCTGGTTGAAGGGCTGGTCTCTGCCAGGCGGGCAGTGCCCCTATGGCCTTGATGGGTTCAGACTCCATTTAGGTAGTGCCACTGTACGCAGAAGTCTAACTTGGCATAGCAGCAAAGGATATGGTAGGAAACAACCAAAGCTAGATGTCCGCTGACCTTCTGGTGGGTTAATTGGGTCACATTAGGATTTCTGCCAACATTTGGCAGTACAGAGCATGGGATCCCATGCTCAGGAGGAGGCTAGGCAGGGTGTCAGGGAGAATTGCAATGCTGGGCAAGTACACTGAGGCCAACGTCCAGCTGAGTTCCATAAACTGGGGAGAACCACATGCTCCTGGAGACCTTGCCTGGGGACATTGCTGTAGGCTGGGTTCTGGCTTAACTGCTGGGCCACTGATGCCAGCCACATCCTAAAACACAGTTTTCTAGAGAACCATGGACAGTCATCACAGTTGGGATTCAAGATTTCACTGATAACTCTGTGGATTTTTTAACCACTTTCTACCTTTTCCAAGACCCAGCTCAAGCGTCCCTTCCTTTGTAAAGCCTCCCTAAACCTTTGCACATAGTTACTCTCACTGCATTTGGTCCTTTAATCTTTTAGCTCTTGCCACTCTGCAGTGTCAATCTTCATTTGTGGCCTTTTTTCTTCTCCAGATTGAACTCATGGTGGGCAATGAGAGAGCCCTTCTCATATTTGTCTACCCAAACCTGTAGATAGGAAGATACTATTTCTATATTTGCACATAATTTGCCCCAGATCTCATCATGTTAAGAGGCAGAGTGGACTTGAATTCAAGTCAGTCTGCTTTCAAACCCTGTGCTCTTTTCCTGAAATCCTACACTCGACGGGGTGCCCTTCAGCACATCGGCAAGGGCTCAGGAAGGAGGAGAATAAGGCTGTGTTTGTGAGCACAGACAGACATGTGAGGGATTTCATGGCTGCTCTGGAAGTGGAGTCCTCTGCTCTATCCTTAGAAATTTCCATCTTTTGTGGCACATTATATACACTGGGATCAAACTAGTCTTGATGAATCTGACTTTTGACAACCGTTCGAACACTATTGCCTTATTCGGTTGCAGCTGAACTATTTCTGTCTAATTTGGCTGCCCAACATATAAACTGTTTCAAATTAGATGTCTTTTTGCCTAGTGAAACTGAGAGAATTATTTTATAATCACACTCTCTGGAAAAAAAATAGTCAATGGAAATTTTTAATAAAAAAGAATGTGGTAGAAACAGAATTTAAGTCACGAATTGGAAAACATGCAGCAAAATCTTTATTCACTAGCCTTTACAGTATTCCGCGACCATCTGTGGAAATTTATAGGTATTAAATTAGATATAGGCTGGGTTTTCTGTTTGCAGAACATAACAGAAACCTAATTGAAAACCGCACAGCAACACCATAAAACCAAATGTGATATTTGTTCCCTTCCAGGTCAAAATGAATACATAATGTAAAGAAAATTACTTGCTTTGGTCCTAGAACAAAAACACCTCTGTTAATATTTTTATTAAATATTGAACATTTCTAAGAGACAGGAATATAAATGTAATCATCTACCTCAGAGTCTAAATTATATTCAAGAGTGATTATAACAGACAAAGGCAGAGTGTGTTCCAAGGTTAGTCTTACTTTACTTATATTCTACCGTTTGAAGGTTTTCCTGTGTATAGATTTACACATCTATGTGCAGTTCCTTAAACATGACTGGTTGCTGGCCTTCCCATTGAATCTAGAAAATGAGTGCAGAAGAGTTGCTCCATTTGACAAAAGAGTGTATAATATTTCCTGGGCTGAGGTCAGGAGGCTGGCCAAGGTGACCCGCTGAGATCCCGTTGGGTGAGGTAGCAGATCTGTAAATTGGAACCCTGTCCCTGAGAACACTTCTGTGGAGCCCTGGAAAGAGAAGTGTCAAGGGCAAGGGAACTAATGATCCTTGTTTGGAGAACTAGGAGTCCTGAGTCCTGCTCTTGGCCCTGGCCCAGCAGGTTTGCGGTTGCCCAGAGCCATTTCTGGGTTGGAGCTGTTTAAGAGCCACCCTGGTGCCTTCCCTGACTGCTCCAGCCCAAGCTGAGTTCCCTGGCCCTAGATTCCTTCTCATGCTGTCTTGTAATGGCATAATTTGTAATTGTTTAAGTCTCATAATTAAGTTTTCATGCATTAGTGTTACTTATTCTTCAAATACGTAATAAATTCTCTGAGGGCCTTCTACTTTATAGAGGCAGTGGGCAGTGTGCAGGAGCATTGAAAGTGTGGCTTCTGCAGCAAAAGAATGGGGGCTTCACCTGCTCAGTTCCTTATCTGTAAAATGAGGTTGTGGATTAAATGAGTTAGTGCATGTAAAGAGCTTAGAATGGGCCTGGCACGGGGGAAACACTATATAATGTAGTAATATATGTAGTAAGTCATTACGATAGTATACTTTTATTATTTCTTTGTGACTCCTTAACGTACTTGGTATGATGCCTGGCGTAGGATAGTTCTACCCTTTTTCTACTTGCTTTCATTTCTTTTGCCTTTCCTTCATTTTCCCTTCTGTAACTATTTGTTAGGCAATGAAGCCTTTGTAACGAGACCAATACTGGTTAGAATGGAGATGCACATCAAGGCTGTGTGATTGAATTCGCTGTGTCTGTTGGTTATTCTCCCTTTGTTCCTCCCTTTGTTCGTTCCTCTTCTCTCCCTGCTCCACTCAGCTTCATGCCCGGGGAAGCTGACCTGAATGGTCCATGTCCCCTCCCCACCCAGCCCTCTGGCCATCGACCCATGGAAGGCAGGAGATGGGAGAGCGAGAAGACAGTGTGATTGGGGCATTTCTTACATTCATCCCTGCTTTGATGTAGCATCAAGGACATAGTTGTGCCCTTCCTTGACTACAGCTCTGGTGGCTCCTCTTCTTTTCTTGGTCTCACTGGGCTCTGGTCATTATTTTCCCCCTTCTCCTTAAGTCCAGGAGAGTAAGAAATTTCTGATATTGCTGGTTCCTTGGTGTCTCCCTATCCACTGTTTTCCCTTAATCCTGTCCACTGCTCTATAAGTAGCTCCTTTATTCAAGTTTCTGTGGCTGAATCATCTGAGATAAATTCTGTTTTGTGCTGAGATCATAACTAATACATCACATATTCTTAGAAATGTCCTTTTATGCCTCTGGATCTTCGTTTCCTCCTCTGTAGTAGAAGGGGGTTGGTCAGACTCATTACCTCCAAGGTTCTTTCTAGATCTGAGAGTCTACAGAGATATCATTAGAATTTAGAGCGACCTTGATAAATTGCAGAGGTTTTTGGTTATAAACAAGATGAATTTCAATTAAGAACAAATGTAGAGAAATGTTCTCTGGGGGGAAAAAACAAATTACAGAAATACCAGTTGATAAATGCTTGGCTGTGCGCAAGCAGTTCAGCAAAAGACCCAGGATGAGTAAGTAGTGCACAATGTTGCTCGGATTGAGTAAGTCTGGCGAGGAGGGTATAAGCAGGGTATGTATGACCTGAAGGAAGTGCAAGTCACTCCCCTAGAGCTACTTGTCGTTGTGCATGCCAGGCCTGGGTGCTGTGATTTGATTCGGCTCAGTAACTTAAACGATGGAAACTTAAGCGAAAAGAAACCTAAAGTTAGATTAGAAGTGGAAAATGGCTTATAGAAAGTTCAATTTCTTCTTTCCTTCCTCCCCTCCTCCTTTTGTTAAGAGCATGAGGTAGAACCAAAAAGCTATCCTCATTCCTATGAAGGGACATCTCAAGTTCCTGTATCCTGGAAATGAACTATGTTGAGCAAGCTACATCTCAGTTAATCATACATGCAATCTTGGACATAAATTGCAATGACCAGTAATTGCATGTTGTTATGGGTTTGTGACTGCTGGTATTGAGGGGTCTCATCATACCTAATGGGGGCAACGTACACGATCTGGGTGATGGGCACACATATAACTTTGACTCAAGCAGTACAAAACCAATCCATGTAACCAAAACATTTGTACCCCTATAATATTCATATTCTTTTCACTCTGCCCATTTTTGCCACTGTGATGGCTTGGACACTGAACAGTCACTGGCAGACAACAGGTTTTCCATGAATATTTCTAGTGGAACAAGTATCTGATTGAATATGGAAATGGGGGCTAAGATAACCATTGAATGAACTTAAGATCAATATAAGATCTTAAGAGATGATAAGGGTATTTACTTACTAGGTATGGACCTGCAATCTACTTACCAGGAAATGATATAAGAATAAGCTGCATATTTTAAGAACAAATCTCAAGCACAAAATTCTACTGAGTCCCTCACATGACTGGAAGCTGACCTGGCTGTGGTCCATGCCGGAGGAGGGGGTTGGGTAGAGAGGGGAGTGGGCAGAAATTTACATGCCTCCTTGGTGGATGATTTGGGGAGAGGGAGTGTGTGTCACCCACAGAACGACAACCTAGGGCTGTGTCTACATGTTTCCCAAACACTGGTTTCAAATCAGAATATGCAGTCCTTTCAGTTAGAAGATGATCACATTTTGATGTTAAACTCTTTCAATTGCCTTTCAGTGGTAAAGGACTGAGTGGAATGCTTATTTCTAAAGCCTGCCTTTTAAAGTTGCTTTCTTGGTTTCATAATCGGTTCACAAGGAGAAATTGGAATGGTAACAGAGAGGACATACATCTGGATAACAAATAAAGATGGCTAGCTCTGGGTCCCAGCCCCATCACTAATTAGCTGCCAGTTTTATGCAAGTCACTTAACTTCTCTGAGTTCAAATTTTCTTACTATGTTTCATTGAGGAACACATTTCTATTTTAAAAGCATTTTCACATATGTTGCTGGAATGTACATGGAAGGGAATGGTAGTTTCTTTGACCATCATAACTGCCTTGAGAAGTATGTGGTGTCAGATTGATCATGATATACAGATGAGAAGGTCAAGGTTTAGGGATGTTAATTAACTTGGTTAAGAAACAGAGTTGTATGAGGTTCAACCTTTCTAATAGGATATTTTTACTTGCTCAATCTATGTTCAGCTTCATTTTGTTGTGATATATTTGATAAGGAACATAAATGTTAACTTAATTATTATTCTGTAAGTTTTGAAATGGGTAACTAAAATTTCTCGACATAGGCTATCTTCCTGGGTCCTTCTTGCTAGAAGGTTAATTTTTATTACTGAATGAAAAGCAAGTCATTTGATTTTGTAAGAGATGTCTTTCTCTCCTCCCTCCCCCATAACCTCAGAGCTTTGCTATCTGGAAAGAACTCAATATCTAAGCTCCACAACAAATATGCCTTGAGACCACACACTTGGAACAGTCAGAATGGGTTTGGTGAGGTATGCTAATCAAGAGAGGAAAAGAGCACAATTCATTTCTGAATTGGTTATCAAATTCTTCTTGTAAGTGACACGATTGAAACTGCCAATTGGCTTTGCAACTTGCTGAGTCCATATTTCTACATCTGTGAAAGCTCAGCAAATGAGACCTTCTCAGCAAAGCAAGAGGGTTTCACCAGCAAGAAATATGATGAGGTGCTGTACCCTGTGGCCAACCACTTCTCAAGAGACCTCTTTCTGTTTTACCTATTGAATTACATTATGATTGACAGGCAGCTTCACTCATTACTCAGATTTCCTTCATGTTATCTTCTTAGCAAATCTGGTCACTACAATACTTTAAAAAAATACAGTCATATTATGAGTATGAAATCATTCAACACTAGACCTTGAAGGGGCTCAAGAGGTCATTTAGCTAAAGTCTCTCCTCCTAGGAGCAGCCATTCAGTTTTCCCATGTGGAACCCTTGTCAGGTAGACCCAAGAACACTTCTCTTTATCTCTATTGAAATATTTCACAAGAAGTTCTTCCCAATTGCTTTCTATACTGCCATTCAAAATTGGAGGCTCCCCACATTACAAAATGATGCCTTGAATCATAAGATGTTGTATTAAACATTATAACAAAGCTTCATTTTATTTAAGTGGGAGGAGTTATAGAGGCACTTTTAGCATTGTAAGATGAGTAGAAGCAATATTCTGTCTTCCTTAAGAGAAGGGGCATTTCATGGAGCCTATTAATGTTTGAGCAATGCAGAATTGAAGCTTGTCCACTTAGATTCAATCTTCTACTCTTTTAAGTCTTCTTTTATACAGTCTCTACAGAAGTCTTCTATGAAGGTGTTCTGAGGAGTATGATGTGTTTAATATTTGTGTAGGAAGCAAAGAACATTAAGAAAAAATGATATATGCTTAATTTTTTTCTTTTGGGTGTTTTCTTTCCTTCCAGACATTATGTCTGTTTCAAACACACACTCCTAGTAACAGAATAGCTACAGCTACATGAATAAACACATTGTCCAACTGAGAGAACACTATTCAGACTGCTGAAAACAGAGCCAAATTAAACAATAGGTGCATAGAACCAGTAGAATGGCATTTTGCCACTTAATGAATTACAAGAAACAGATGTAAGTTTTTTTAAAAAGGGCACATAGCCTGAACTTGGCCCATTTATCAAGAATTTGCAAAAGGATTTTAAAGTCATGATTTAGGAAAAACCACTAATTCATTCATGTATATATATACATTTGATGACCCCATCATATGATTTGATGGATCTTCTCATTCAAAGACCCACTTATTATTGGAGATAATGCTTTTTCTGGGCTTGGGTTGGGAAAATGGGGAATTTAGTTAGCATCCACTTATTGCCACCATATTATACCATAACCTCATTCTTCTCACCTGGGATTTACTAACCATTTTCTTGGAACATGGTAGAGTAGGAGTTGTTGTACACTGAAGATGATTAACAATAATTATAAGCTCACTGGGGTCAAGATTCTGCCTTACATTTATGCTCTGTCTCCTACAGTAGCTAGTGTAGTGCTAACAGAGCAAGTTCTTCATTATGCTTAATAAGAACATGTTGCACAGACATATTCTTGGTAACATCTCTCCCTTAAGAAGCTTGCACAGAATCTGATCATCTGCCTCCACATAGTCATGAAGCAATGGCAGTTTGGGGACTGGGGAAGATGAAGATTTTGTGAGGAGGAAGAGAGGAACTGAGATAGGAGTTAGGCGAGGAATGTTGAAGGGAGTGAGCAAGAGGAGATCACTTCGTAGTCTGTGGCTGCTCAAGAAAAGGTCAGAATGAAGTGAATGTTTACAGCCCTGAAGTACTGTATTTAGTCCAACTCCAGAGCTGTAAGGTGAACTTCTCTGATTTCAGGATCAGAAACAGCTGAGAGATAGGCCATGCTAAAAGAATACTATCAAAGATTTGTCAGAAAGGAATTGGCTGCATCTTGGCTAGAGTACCTGGGAGCCCATGCAAAACATGGATTGGAAATTTATAAGGGATCCACTCAATGTTCTAGCAGCCAGTTTTGAGTGGGAACAAGATTGATTCTGTAGTTACTCTGAAGCTGTGTTATCTGCCTCAACTTGATAAATTTTCTCTTTATGCTAACAATCACTTGTAACTGAAGATTACAGCCTCCTTGCTATAGAAATCTGCTGTCATAACCCTTGGCAGTCTGTTTTCAAATCCTAGTCTATGAGAAAAAGGCAAAGAGGGAGGAGAGGAGTACTTGTCAGTTCTGTTGAGATTTAACCATGCTTTGAGATTCCCTGGGACAGCTTCTGTCAGCAAAGCTACAGCTGAAAACTCTTGAGCCACCTCCTTATTGGTTACGCATCTGGTTGAAGAGCCCCAAGTGTCTGTGTCCAGCTGCAGAGTCAGCATTTTCTCCTGTTGTTGGTAGGTTGGCAGAGAGGACTTTCTCGAACTGAGAATGGAGGGATGGCTTCTGGGTCAATGGGGTTTAGCTCAGATTCTGCTATGGTGTCTGTGAGTTTCTTATTGACTATTTGATGAAGAAGTTATAAGTGAGGTGAGTGACTCACAAACGTTGCCCTGTCCAAGGAACTTTAGTGGAAACGATGGTGGGATTGCCACATTGAAAGACGACATGAACAAAGAACATGTAATTAGCCTGCTGGTTCTAGAATAATCATGATGTATCCATTAAAAATAGCATTTCTGTGATTTGGCAAATGGGGGGTGTGTGTGTGCATTAGAAAAACCCTTCAGAGTCTTCAGGAATAATAATCACAAACATTTAGTTCTTGATATGTGCCTAAGCTGTTTTAAACCCTTAAAAAAGAATTATTTAGTTTATCTTCATAAAATATTATGAGGTAGGAACTATTATTACCTTCACTTGTAAGATGAGATAATCGAGGCATGGAGTAGTTAATTAATTTGTCTGTTGTTGTCTCAGTCTGTTTTATGCTGCTGTAATTGAATACCTGATACTGGGTAATTTATAGTGAACAAAAATTTGTTGGTTCATTGTTCTAAAGACTGGGAAGTCCAAGACCAAGGGACTTGCATCTGGCAAGGGCCTTCTTGCTGCATCCCGCCATGGCAGAAGGCTGAAGAGAAGGCAAGAGAGAGGAAGGGAGGGCCAATTTTCCTTTTATGCAGCAAACCTAGTCTTGTGATAATGACATTAATCCACTTATGAGGACAGAGCCCTCATGACCTACTCACCTCTTGAAGGTCCCACCTCTCAACACTATTGTATTGGAGATTAAGTTTCCAACACATGAACTTTGGGGGACACATTCAAACCACAGCAATTGTTAACTGGCTAGGAAGGAGAGAGCTACACAGCCTGGCTTCCTGCTAGATAGAGGTGATTCTAGGGATAATTGGGTGAACAGGTTGGGCAAGAGAAAAAGGTGTGGAAGGATTTTTTGTTTGCAATTGTAGTTCAGAGTTAGGGGGCAGGTATCACACAGATAGCTAAGACCTGTGTGACTGTGTGAGCATTCAGGGGAAAGGGAGTATTTCAGAGACAAGACAATTCAACTTCGAGTGACTGAATTAAACTTGAGGACGAGTGTCTAGGCTGGGTAGGCTGAGAACGTATACTATATCTGCATGTTTTTAACTTGTTAGAAAATCTAACAAGTGGCTTCTCCTTTTTCAGTTACCATCTTTGAAAAATAGAGACATGAGGCTCTTTTGAGTCATTTAGTGTCTGCAGAGTGCTTGGCATTCTAGTAGGAGTTGATAGTAAAATTGATCTCACTCTTTCATCCTTTTTCGCTTTGTGTTAAATGTATATAGTAACCAGTAAAATCGTCTGTCCAGTTAGCTAAATACAGCTAGGATTTGAAACATCAATAATGATGACCTCAGATCTCAGGACTGATATTAAAACAAGCTGCGGTATCATAATTTTACCATTTGTGAGTAATTATTGAAATAATATCTCTTTGCTGTATTCTTGCAGTATATCTCAAATTTTAAGCCCCATTAAAATGTTTTCTAAGAGAAAGAGACAAAGCAGGATTTGAGTTAGTACTTTCAAGCAGCGACTGCTAATGATCTGAAACGTGGAATCCTGTAACTTTCAGAGGAGAAGAGATGCAGAAGCCGCTGTTTGAAGCGTGTCTTAGCAGGGAGGAGAGAGACCTCGGCAGTGACAGGCAGAAGCCAATATGGCTGCTAGGGGGAGTCCTCTGCCCTCTCTGGGGTTTGTTTACCCTGAACTCTGGGTGCTCATGAGACAACACACATGCATGGAAGCAAACCATCAGCAAACCCACCCTGCCAGGAGGTAGTTACCGTTTAGCTATTTCTCAATATAATACCTCCCCTTCCAACTTATCAAAAGGGAGAGGTTTAAGAATATTTTTAGCAACATGAACTGTAATGTGAAAAATAATGAGGACCTAGGGCTGTTGAGAGGCTCTTTTCAATTTCAGTTAACACCCAGGCACTCCTGGTTACAGCACAGCTGCCACGGGCAAACTTCTCGCTTCGAAACAGCATCCCAGATTTCACAGTGGTCCTAGGGCTTCAAAACTGTTAACACCTTTAAGGTACCTGTAAAGACACATAGAGCAGCTGTCTGCCTTCCAAGGCTTGCTGTCTGCTGAAAAGTATCAAATTTTTTCAGGCTAGATCTTTGGTGGAATCTGAGGAAATGGATCTGGAAAAAGCTATTATTAAGGGCCCACTCTTAGTTCACATTTTACTGATTTGAGTAGTTTTCTTTCTCTCTGTTTTCAAATTAGCACAATCAAACAAAGGAAGGGAGTTGTTTTAGGGCTTCATAAAGTATCCTGGTCATTCAGACAACCAGACAGCCAGCCTGCCAGCCAGCAGGATGCAAGGTGGCTGCTGAGTGTGGCTGGGTACTTCACGGACACGTAGCTCGCGAGGAATACTTAAGGAACAGTCAATGGATTCCCTCATAGTATGAAGTAAATTCCACCTGGAGTTGCTCATGCAGGGTAATGGCAATATAACACTCTATGGATGTAGAGCACATACGAGTTTTAAGGAGGGATTATGTATTTCACAATTTTCTTCATTTTAGTAACTCAACTTCAGGTTTTAATTTCCGACTGCAAGCTTCATTCTGCTAGGCTAGTGGAAAGAAACCTTAACCACGGTTCTTCCTGGGGTTTCCCCATGTCTCCCCAGGATTGTGTCACATTCTGGATCTTGTGCAATGTCAAGACACTGGGGCAGTATGCTGTCAGATCCTCCCACACCTGTCTACTTCCACTGTTTCTGTCGCCTTCTCCCTTTGGGAATGGTGACTTTCAGCCACTCCCAGGTGAAGGACTCCCCGCTGAGGTGGCTCTGGTCCCATTGGCCTGTGTGCACCCTGTAGCCAATTCCCTTCTTTCTCTGAGGTCTTGCTGCCTTCCAGGTGGGGGCATTAGGGGTTGAGGTATGGGTCTTCTCTGCTCCTTGACCTACTTTTCTCTCCCTCTGACCCCAGGGATAGTATCTTTAGGGTCAGCCTAAATCACTCTCCGTTTCATGTTTCTCCGAGAGCCTCTTTTATCCTGAGGAGTTTTGTTAAACAAACGGCAGAAAGACTGGTGGGGATAGTTCTACCTGTTTCTCTGACACGTTCTTCCCTTAAGGCAGTGAGAAACACAGGCAAGTTATGAGAACATGGTAGGGGGGCAGGTAGAGAGAAGTAAAAATGGATAATACTAGGAAGGAAAAAATAAATGAGATATTTCAAAATATTATCCCTCAACCACCCTGTGGACATAAATGTACATGCTCATCAAAATGCCAGCAAGGGGAGGGGCCCAAGGGGAGTAGGAGGAAAAGAGAATCCAACTCACATGGGATTGACAGGGTCTCTGGTGTGTCAAGACGTAGCTGTGCATTCTCAATGGTGCCTCCTTAGAACTCCATGGCATACAAGTGGGTAGCTCTTATAAACGACCCGTTAGGGTTGGATGGCCCTGTAGTACAGTGGGAAATGATCAAATGGCTTGTGGGACAATTTGGAATGTAGGATATCTTTGTGGGTGGAAAAGATAAGTAGAAGAAAGAGATAAAATTTCTTTAAAATAATTTCTTTTACTTTTTAAAAGCAGAAGCACTGATTCTGGATATAGTGCTAGGAAAGATTGTTGGACAGCATATAATTCCATCATCTAATTGTTTAAAGGACATTAAGGTTAAAAGCTTTGCCCCAAATTGTCCAGTCCATAGTGAGAATGGAACTAAGGCCATTTTTGGGGTCCCTGTCCTCTGTGCTCTCTAGGATGTCCTGTATATACTGCAAACATATTTGACAATTTGATTATTTTAAGAATAAGAACAAACCAAAAAAGAACATCTTCATCAATGTCAATACAAAACTATTTTAACAAGTTTCAAAGACAAAACCCTTTGTCAATAACTGTTCCCTGGCAGTTTATTTCCAGGAACTGAAGATGTCATCCAAGGACTTGGACTGCACGAAGCGAATCACCATTGTATTCTCAGACTCAGAGGCCCGGCCAGCTGCACGGCCAGATGGCCCAGTGGTCCCACAAGATCCTGTCCTTTTGGCCTGACAGAAGGAGAAGCAAACCAGACAGAGAGAGAGAGAAAGAGAGAGAAATTATAGCCAGTGGCTGCTGCAGCTCCAGCTGTTGATCCCATTCCAGACGTGCGCACAGTGATGATCTGGCTGCCAAAGGAATAACACATCTTCTAGCCAGAGAGAACTGCCAAGGGTCTGGTGGTTTGCTTCAATACAAGTGTGTTGTCTCATGAGCATCCAGAAGACAAATGAAGCTCAGTTTAATTTTTTTCTTCAGTATTATTTGAAGGGATGTATTTTGTGGTTTTGTTACGACTTTGCTACTCCAAATGTGATTTGAGGATCAGCAGTGGAGGTGTCACTCACAGCAAGTTAGAAATGCAGGATCTCAGGCCTCACTCCAAACTCAGTGACTGAGATTCTGCTTTTTAACAAGGCCCCCAGGTGATTCACACGCACCTTATAATTGGGAAGCATCCTTAAAAGCAAACAGTGTTGGGTCACAATGCTGCGTCAACAGGACTGGAGCGAAAGCTCGGCTGTGGCAGGCATTGGACAATGCCGAGGCTGGACTGAGGCAGGGGCCCTGGGTTCTAGACCCTCTTCTGTCACTTCCCTCTGTGTGACCCTGGGGAAATCACTCCCTCTCTTTAGGCATTGATTTCCTCTTCTTTAAAATGGGAAGGATAATATCCAACTTGTTTATCTCAGGGCTGTGGTGAAATATTGGATTGGAAAAATGGTCTGTAAAGTATAATGCACTTTTCAAATGCAAGGGACTGAAAATTGTAGTTGTTCAGATCGACCTAAAATGGAATGTGAGCTTTTTGACTTTTGAAATGAGTCATTGAATCATTCTAAGTTGACTATGAAGACGACTTACGTGACAGGCAAGAGCAGGAAATGCCTCTGGGCCACTTTCCTCAGAGATGAGCATAGGATTCTGTACTAATGGAGTCAGGGGGCACTACAGATAAGTTAGCCGTGGTTCTCAACTCGCGCTGCTCATTACAACTACCTGGGGATCTTTTTCAAAATACAGTTGCTTGGGTACCAATGCAGACCAATTAAACTATAATGACCAGGGCCGGAACATAGACATTATTTTTTTTAAAACTCCCCCAGGCAACTCTAATGTGCATCCAGTGTTGAGAACCACAGATGAAAGTGCTAGATCAGAACAAGTTGCTGTGTACAACTGAACACTCCTTGTCATCGACAACTGTGGAATAAAACTAGGATAGGAAATACTTCTGCTTTCTCCCCTCACGTTTTAAAAATCTCTCTTAAAGCAATTCATTTTAGAACTTAAGCAATTCATTTTTTCTCCCCATTGATCTGTCTGATAAAGTTGGTGAATCTGAAAGAAGATAATGACCTCATTTTTAGCAACAGGAACTCCGAACACAAGGAATTCTTTAGGCATTCTATCAGGACATACTGCGGTCAGGTGGGGCATTACTGTGCCAGTTTATTGGGGTTTATAAATGGGACCCATGGAAAGAGGGTTCCAGAGAACCAAGGAATGGAAACTTGGACTCAGGGGACACCCAGGCAAAAAAGAAAATGTGTTGGTTAGGGGAAGGCTGATCTCTGTGAATCAGGAAGGAGGACTTAGGTGCTTAAAGGTTACTCAGCAACAGACAAAGTAAGTTCTTTGGAGCCAGGTAAGCTTTTGGAGGCCTTGGCCTCTGTTCTGGGTCACTGAGGACATGGATTGGGTCCAGGTCTCTCCACCCCAGGGACCACCTCTTTTCTGACTAGGGCCTGGCTTAGCTGAGGATGTGACTGTCCTCTCTCATGCCATTCCTAAGAAATATGGTCCGAAAGTCTCCATCTTTTTAGCATAAGCAGGTTCCTTAAGATGGGAGTGGTCTGCCAAAGGGGTAGCGGAGTATAATGGCTGTACTCTGCCTACCTCCTAAAATGCTTCGTCTGATGCATGCGGTGTAGGGACATTGGCTGTGTGAAGTGCCATTCTCTGTCTCACATGTATACAGAGACTTCCCTCATTCAATTTCCTTTTCCTCAACAGCCTCAGCCTCTCCCTCAAAATACCTGCTTGACCGCAAAAGCCTACTTGGCCACTCTTGGCAATTAGCATTCGTTTATCCTGCTGACGGGGACATCATCCCCTTGCCCATCAGCTGCACCCTGCTGGTCAAGCATCAGGTACCTCATGTTGTCCCTTTCAGAACTGGCACTGGCTCAAGGCACCGAACACACTGGACTTAGCCTGTCCAAAGCAGGTGCAGCACATAATTCCTTTCCTGCTGAGGGTTAACTCAGCCTCTCCACATGTCTTTTCTCATGGGACTGTCTCACCAGCTATCATGAAAACAATGGGATTTGGGAGAGAAATTTCCTTTGAAGTCATTTTTAATAGAACATATTCATTGGTAAAGCATAAGAGAGTTATAGCCTTATTTTCTCTGTAATTTCTACCCTGAAAAGAGAAAAGAAAACTTGATAAATAAGTAGCAATTTTAGGGGTTGTTTAAAAATGTAGGATATCATTAGCACTAGATTGCTAATGCACATGTTAGCTGTTACTTACTATTTACAAAATGTCTGGCACTTTCCAAGTGTCCAGGATATTTAAAATTATATGAAGAAACAAGGTTAAAAGAAATAAATATCCTTTTATGTTTCCTTTTATTTTTTCCCTCTCTCCTCTCCTCTTTCTCAAGTTTTGAAAAAAAGTATTATGGCAACTGGAAAGGACAAATCTTCTGGAATCAGGAGAGGTTTATCTCCCAGCCAGGCCTCTACGTTACTGCTACACAGTTTGCTTTGCTTCTGAGCCTCACTTTTCTAATCTAAGGGACAGAGAAAAGATCATTGTATCTGCCACCCAACATTGTTGTGAAGTTTAAATGTCTTTGGCCATATGAATAGTTTTAAGTATTTTAAGCAGCCAGGGCACACACAAAAAATTTTTTTTTCTTATATACTATTTATACAATCATGCCTCCAAATCCTATGACATTTAATTTTTGTTGGGGAAAAAAAACCCAAAACAAAAAAACTTTTTATTCTATGAGGTTAAAATATATAATATATCTATTTTAATGTAATAATCTGATTTGGAAAACCATCAGCCAAGCTTCCTGATCTCCTGTATCATGCTGTCCCTTCTTCGGGTTTGTGGCTTGCTCTTGGTGGCCACTGAGGGAGGGAACCTTCCAGGGAGGGAACCTTGAGAGCCTAACCTTGCTAAGATGCTAATTCAATTCCTTGGCAACGGCCTGGACAGTAAGCAGATGCTGGGCATGTTTACTTGCCTCTTTTATTTATTTAGTTTATAGCACAATTCCAAATATTTTGCTTTCAATCTTTCTACCCCTTGCCACTATTCTGAAGTAGGTCAGCAAACAGCTGCAATTTTTGTGGCCTCGAGAATCAGATACTGGTTCTCCCTGTCTTTGATCTGGCAGAAGGTGAAGAGATGAGTTCTTGGGTAGGATGGGGGTCAGACACACCCTTGTAGGAAGGTTTCCAGGTGCATTATTTGGTAGGAAGGAGGCTGTCAGCCTAGAAGGGTGTGACAAGATTTGATCTCCAAAGAGTGGTAATTAACTGACTTCTCTTTAATTTTTAAAAAGCAAGATATTGCTGCCCAGGTGTGTTACACTTGTGGTATTATTGGGTGTTCTCTCTGATGTTGGTGCTGGTATGAGCCATAGATTCGCACTCTCAAATAACAGCTAAGCTTCCTTCCTGCCTCTGATTGGACTCTCTTGGCTATGTAATCCATTTGGTGGCCTGAAAATTCACTAAACATGCAGCTTGGGCAATGAAATTGCAAAATTTACTTTACTTAAAAATAATTCCTATTCATCACCCAAAAGTTCCACAGAAAATTTTATTTAAGTCCATGAATAGAAGTGTCATTTTCATGAGTCCTCTCTTGATTTCTTGAAATGGTGAGTTCCTCATCTGTCTTTCACTTCCCATTAGAAAGTGCTGACATTCTAAGTTTTTATAATCTTATGACTCTACGTGACTTCTATAGAGTTCTTTCTTATGTTTCCTTCCTGTTATTTTTACTTTTGAACATTTACAGGGTTTTAGGTGTCAAGGCCAATAAACCGCATCTGTAGGTCTTGAATCTTTTCATGGTGGGGTTCCAGGATCTTTACAACTACCAGCAGAGAAGTCTGTGGTTTGCCAAAATTCCAATTGGTAAGGAAGAGTTCCTTCCTCCCTCTGTTTTTACTATGGCTTTCTGCTTGCTCCACTATACTTGTGAGCATAAGGCTTTGGGGGAATGACACATGGCTCCTTGTCACCAAAGCTTGGGGGCCCCTACTTTCTAAAGAAGCCAAAAAGGCATAATGCTACCCTCAAAAAACTTCCTTTTTCAAAATCTTCCTTACAATTTAAAAGTCTCTAAGGTATACATGGATATATTGCATAGAAGTAAAGTCTGGGCTTTTAGTGGACCCATCAGCTGAATAGTGTACATTGTACTCATTAGGTAGTTTTTCATTCATCACCCTTCTCCAACTTTCCCACCTTTGGAGTATCTAGTGACTATTGCTCTACTCTGTATGACCATGCATACCGACAGGTGAGCTCCTACTTATAAGTGAGAACATGTGGTTTTTGGTTTTCCATCTCTGAGTTACTTCACTTAGGATAATGGCCACCAGTTCCATCCAAGTTGCTGTTATTTTACATAAAATATGTTACTTTATTCTTTTTTATGACTTAATAGTCTTCAACGGTGTGTGTGTGTGTCTGTGTTTGTGTGTATCTCCCACATTTTCTTTATCCACTCACCTGTTGATGGACACTTAGGTTGATGTTGATTTCATATCTTTGCTATTGCGAATTGTGCTGCAATAAACATGTGAGTGCAAGGGTCTTTTTGATCTGACTTCTTTTCCTTTGGATAGAGACCCAGTAGTGGGATTGCTGGATAGAATGGTATATCTATCTACTTTTAGTTTTTTGAAAAATCTATATAGTATTTTCCATAGAGGTTGTACTAATTTAAAGTCCCACCAACAGTGTGTAAGCATTCCCTTTTCACTGCATCTGTGCCAATATCTATTGGTTTTTGACTTTTAAATAATAGCCATTCTGGGCCCAGTATGGTGGCTCACACCTATAATCCTAGCACTCTGGGAGGCCGAGGTGGGTGGATCCTTTGAGCTCAGGAGTTTGAGACCAGCCTGAGCAAGAGCAAGACCCCGTCTCTACAAAAAATAGAAAGAAATTAGCTAAACAACTAAAAAAAATAGGAAAAATTAGCTGGGCATGGTAGTGCATGCCTATAGTCCCAGCTACCTGGAGGCTGAGGCAGAAGGATCACTTGAGCCCAGGAGTCTGAGGTTGCTGTGAGCTAAGCTGATGCCACAGCACTCTAGCCTGGGCAACAGGCACGGCACTCTAGCCTGGGCAACAGAGCGAGACTCTGTCTCAAAAAAAAAAAAAAGCCATTCTGACTAAGGTGGTATCTCATTATGATTTTAGTTTGCATTTCCCTGATGATTAATGATAATTGAACATTTTTTCATATGTTTGTTGGCCATTTGTATCTGTTTTTTTTGAAAAAAGCCTGTTCATGTCTTTTGACCACTTTTTAGTGGGGGTTATTTGTTTTATGCTTGCTGAATTGTTTGAGTTCCTTGTAGATTCTGGATATTAGTCCTTTATAGAATGCATTGCTTGCAAGATTGTCTCCCATTCTGTAGGTTGTCCATTTATAGTTATTATTTCTTCTGCTGTGCAGAAGCTTTTTAGTTTAATTAAGTTCTACTTGTTTGTTTTTGTTTTTGTTGCATTTGCTTTTGGAGTCTTAGTCATAAATTCTTTGCCTAGACCAATGTTCAGAAGAGTTTTTCCTAGGTTTTCTTCTGGAATTTTTATGGTTTCAGGTCTTACATTCAAGTCTTTAATCCATCTTGAGTTAATTTTTGTATATGGTGATAGGGACCTAGTTTCATTCTTCTGCATATGGCTATCCAATTTTCCCAGCACCATTTATTAAACAGGGTGTCCTTTCCCAGTGTCCGCTTTTATCTGCCATCTCAAAGATCAATTGGTTGTATTATAGAAAGAAGGAGAAAATGGATGCTATTTGGATCAGCAGCCAGTTGGGTCCATAACACTACCCTTCTCATCTTCTCCATCTCTCTAAGATGTGGGAGGTAGGTCTACCTTGCCAAATTGAAGCATTGGCAATGATCTGTTAAGTACAAGCTCTGAAGATACCATTTCTGAGAATTTAGGTTCCTAGATAGGAAGTATTTTTAATCCTGAATGTTTTGCTTTATCTATTCACAAACAGATTTTCAGGTAATGGTCAACTCTTCTTTTTCCTCTGGAAATCTGATCAGAGTATTTTCAGGACATAGACACAGACACACTTTCTTGGGCACAGACTTATATATACATGTAAGCACACTGACGCTAGAAAAATGTAGAAAGAAACACCCACCTGAGCTGCTTACTCGGAGACCATTTAACATCCAAGAGATTAAACTTGTGCACATTACTAGCATGGCTTTTAAAGGGAAAAGTTCCACTGTGGTCCCTGGCTCAGTTTTCGGTAAGCACAGGTTGTATTAGGAATAACCAAGCCTGCATTTTACTGATAATACTTCTAATTAGACATGTGGGCTCTTTTCTGAATGCCCTAGCATCCTGCTGGGTGTAATTGGTTGTTAACTATACCCAGAAACAAAGCAGACTCTGTAAACACCCTTGGAAAGGGCTGGTCTTTCAATATTGTTTATGGCTTTAAAAGAGTTTGTATTGAAGATTAGAATTCACAAACATGAAGAGCTGAATACTAATAAGCACTCATTTTCTTTAAGCCTGTTACTGACTTTGGCATATCATTCCGTATTCTGCAGTGCTATAAATTCTTAAAAACAACATAGGACATCGTTATCACCCCCTCTGCATAGCTGGCAAGAGCAGTCAGAGTGACGCACAGCCTGGCTGTGCCCCCAGAAATTGAGCTGAAATTTGTTCTGCATATGTTCGATATGCTAAGCAAGGACATGGGTTTTCCTTGCCCTCTAGTAAGACTTTCAAGGGGGAAAGTGAATATTAAGTACTTTAAAGAGATTAGTTACAAAGCAAAGCAGCTTCTAGTTATTTGTTCACTCATTCCATACATAATTTATTTGCTGCACCCATCTGTGGCAGGTGCTGAAGATGCACACGGGAAGAAGTAGACAAGAGACAAGGATCCCTGCCCTCAGACAGTTTGCACTCTAGGAGGCTGGAAATACAATTTTGGAGTTGCACTATATATATATTTAAAGCTATGGGACTGGATATGATCGCCAAGGAAGTGAATGCAGATAGGAAAGAGAGTTCCAAGAACTGAGGAGCACTCTGTGTGCAAGGGGAGGTGAGGAAGAGATTGACAAAGAACAGTGAGTGAGGATGGAGTAAACTCCAGAGAGCGAGGTACTGTGCAAACCAAGTGGAATGCTTCCAAGAGGCAAAAAGACACAGATGCCTTGACACGGTCAGGTCAAGTACAAGACAGGTTGAGAATTAACCACTGAATTTTGTTACTTGGAGTTCATTGTTGATCCTGACGAGAGCAATTTTGGTGGAGGGGTGGGGAGAGGTGACCTGACCGAAGTGTGTTTGAGAAAGAGTGAGAAGAGAGAAATAAATGCCAGAAAATTGCCTGGTCTTTTTGTTCATTTGTTTTGCAGCACCAAAATTGTGACTGTAATTAAAAGCTATAGACTGTTGGATAAAAATATTAGTCTTCAACAACATCTCCAGGTTTTCTTTTTTTAACCTGGGATTTTAGACAAAGATTGTGTTAGTTAGGATACTAATTTGGCTGCTGTAACAAAGACTAAAATAGCAGTAAATAAGACGGAAATTTATTTCTCTCTTACTTAGTGATCTAAGTGAAAGAATTCAAGACCAGTGATGTTGGAGACCTGGATCCTTTGTGCTCTGGCAAGCTCAACACGTGGCTTTCGTCTGTGGTCTAAGACGGCTGCTCGAACTTCCACCATGACTTCCATGTTCCAACAAGCAGGAACAGGCAAGAGGGAAGAGCAAATTCTTATCTTCCTAAGGGCCTGAGCTATAAGTTGTGCCTCATCTTC
Organism: Lepilemur ruficaudatus; assembly: GCA_963574885.1. Taxonomy (NCBI): domain Eukaryota; kingdom Metazoa; phylum Chordata; class Mammalia; order Primates; family Lepilemuridae; genus Lepilemur; species Lepilemur ruficaudatus. The sequence continues at coordinate 28,485 of CAUYRT010083448.1, forward strand.
TTTCACTTTCTATTGGCCAGAACATACACACGTGGCCATGCCTAGCTGCAAGTGTGACTGACACATGTAGTCTTTGGCTCCATAGTTATGTGTCTGGCTAAATCTTTCTATTCCTAAAAAACAAAAAGAAAGGAGATAATAGAGGGACAGTTAATCTCTGCGGCAGATTCATTGAAAACAAGTAAACTGTGACAATGGAATAAAAACTTTATGCATTTTTTCTATACGGTTAATTCAAGCATAATTATATTCAACAAATAATGAATAAACTATGGTGAGGTTTTATATTAAATCTCAGTTTCCCTTCATTAGGAGTTAGCCACCAGGTCATGCTAGTCATTTTCTGTGCTATGATGGTCATTTCCTTGTGTCTAGCTTGTACTTTGTATCTACCAATTGTGTAAAATTTTTATTTTCTGCAAATGCGTTTGTTTATGACATAGTCTACAAAATGCCTGGCACAGTTACTTTACTTTTTAAATAAGACATGGCTTCTCTTGATTTTTCTTTCTCATTTTGATAGCGTTCTGTTGCTTGTCCATTATTTCTTGCTTTAGTGTCTCCCCAAAGAACACTTTCTAACTCACTCTGATACCAAAACGAGACAAAAAATATCACAAAAAAAGTAAGGACCAATATCCCTTAAGAAGATAGGTGCATGGTGAGGGGGGAGGTAGGAAGATAGGTGCAAAAATTTTCAACAAAATACTACTAAACTGAATCTAGTAGCATGTAAGAAGGATTATACACCTGTACCAAATGGGATTTATTCCAGGAATGCAAGGTTGATTCAAATCAATGTGGTATACCATATTAATAGAATAAAAGATCATCTCAATAGATACAGAAAAAGTATTTGACAAAAGGCCAACATTCTTTCATGATAAAAAATATTCAACAAACTACAAATACAATGAAATTTTCTCAACCTGTTAAAGGCCACACATAAAAACCCACAGCTAACATACTTAATTGTGAATAAATACATGAAAGCATTTCCCTTAAGAAGAGGAATAAGACAAAGATGTCTCTTCTTGCTACTTCTAATCAATATTGTACTGAAGGTTTTAGCCGGGCAATTAAGCAAGAAAAAGGAATAAAGTCATCCAGATTGAAAGGAAGAAATAAAACTCTATTTGCAGATGACATGATCATATATAGAAAAAACTCAAAAGAATCCACAAAAAAACTATTAGCACTAATACATGAGTTCAGCAAGATTGGAGGACATAATATCAATATACAGAAATAAAAAATCAGCATCTACTCAAAGCGTGGTGAAAGTTGGTAGTGTGGCCCCTTTGGCAGAAATAATGACTTTCTCATGGGGGTTCAGATGAAGAAGATTCTGCCCACTGTGCAGAGTTACACATGCCAGGATGGTTTCTGTGTAGCACTATGCAGTCACCCTCTGCTTGCAGCGCCTTGGGCTATTCTATTTAATATCATGCTCATAATGGAGTAGCCTAGAGGTCTTCAGATGGTAGGCCCTGGAGGAGTAGTACTTTTCTTTGACAAAGTTTCACTCATCTGCAGTGAAATGAGAAAAACACAATTGATGTAGTGCACTTTTAATTCACTGTAAAGAACTATCATTATTATGAGAATGTATTCTTCCTTCTTTTTTGGTGTCAAACATGTTCTTTCTTTCTATGAATTTGTCATGGTAGTTTGTACTAAGATCTTTGTTGTTTCAAGAAATACATTTATTGTCATTACTTGGTAAAGTGAAAAGCTAACAAAGTTCCCTATTGATTAATTAATTTATCTTTGAAAACTCACTTTGTGAAATTTAAGTCTAGGAGCCAGAGGTGGAAGCTAGGTTAACTGTGTTTATTATGTTTTTAGGGTTTTCTATTTTCACCTTACCTTTTTCTCTACTCCTTTATAATCTTATCATCTTTTTTCTCTTCCTCTTTTTAGTTTACCTAACAAGATTGTCTTTTCAAATCTTTTGTTATGAACTAGAAAATAGTTGCAATAGGGAAGAACTAGAAAATAGCTTAAAGGATTTGGCATTGTTTTACTTGGAGTCTTAATACCATTTCTTAAAAATTGAGAAGTTGTAACATAAAGGGCATGGACCTTAAATATTTTTAATGGTCAAAATAGGAAGAACTGGATCAACATTTCAGAGCATTTGGTTGAGCAACAAAAAGGAATGCATAAAGTTGAACAGTTATTAACATTGGAATAGCCTACTAAGTAAGATCCAGCCTGGAGTTTCCACTCCTGTGGAATGCTGGCCAGGTCAACTCACATCTGTGCAAGTTTTAAACATTGCGGCTGAGCCTGGTAATCTTTGAATAGTCAATCCACCTATCTGATTACAAAACATTTTGATGACCTACCCAAAATTCCTGTATGATTTTTACATAACTGTATGTGCTCTTCAACATTCCAAGTTCTTTAAATAAGATCTATAAATCAGTACTGACCCATGGGCTTAAAAAAATGTGCTTTAACCGATAAAAATAACAAAAAAGAACAGTAGCCATAGTTTGAATGCTTCACTAAAAAATTACTTCATTTTCTTTTATAATTCCTTCCACATACCAAGTATGTAAAATGTTGTTATTAATAAACTTTATTTCTTAAAGCAGTTTTGGGTTCCCAGTAAAATTGAATGGAAAGTACGGAGAGGCCCCATATACTCCCGGTCCCCACACATGCACAGCCTCCCCCACAATCCACGTCCCCCACCAGAGTGGTGTTATGATCCATGAACCTACACTGACACATCATTATCTTCCAAAGTCCATAGCTTACATTACAGTGACTCACTCTTCCTATTATACCTTCTGTGGGTTTGGGCAAGTAACCATTGGAACTACTTTATTTTTAATGTTCTGTTGTCTTCAGTTACTTCATGATTATCTTGTCCCTAATGATAAAAACTTGTAAACATTCTGCAGGCAAAAGCCAGTAAAATTGTAGAGAGCCTGAAGTGGTATTTTTTCCTTCATCTTCAGTGTTGTGAAATAAATAATATTATTACCTAAATAGTTATGTCTTTGCACAACATTGGACTTAGAATGCTCTGAATGGCACTCAAAAATGCTGTTTTTGAGATTAAGAAAAGTTATCCACTCTCTATTTGTGCAAGGAAAAAACCAAGGCCGGCAGAAGCCAGCCACAGTGCATAAGGTAACACCATTAGCTTTAGAAACCGAGTTTCCTGATTGCTTCCTGTTGTTCTTTCCACAGCATCAAACTGTCTCCCTCAGGATTTCTGCTCTGAAAAAGACTCTAAAGAAAAGGATTCGACTAAGGTGAGAGAAATTATGGCTCATCTCTGAAAGCCTTTTTAGTTTGGATGAAGGATGTTACGATTTAGTCTGCAGAAACAGAGCTCTGGCACTGCAGATCTCAACAGATGGTGTTGTTTGATCGAACTCACCTGTGTTCATAGACTTGTGGCGTGTTCGAGCCTGGGGAACTTTAGACTTCATCAAGTCTAGAAGCTTCCAAATGATTCAAAGCTACGCAACTCTTTGTTCATATGAAACCTTCCAAAACCCACTATAAGTAGCAGTTCCAAAGGGAGGTTTTCTCACCGAGCTGGGGGCAGGACTTGGGATTTGACCCACTCTCCCAGGTTCCCTACCCCCAGGGACCCCTGGCACCTGGGTCAGAGCGCTCAGCTCCGTTGTGAGCAGTTTCGAGACCACAGTCCCAGTCAGATTCTCGTTTTACCTCTGAGGAAACTGAGGACATATATCCTCTAGTACGTCCTTAAGAAAGGGTGTGTGGAAGATAAAAATTTGATCCCTTGTGAGTCTGAAAATGTTTTTATTCTGCCTCACACTTGGCTAAGGGTATGTAAGTTGAAAATAACTTTCTTTCAGAACTTTGGAAAATCTCTGCACTTTCCAGTCAATTTTACTGTGAACCTAAAGCTGCTCTAAAAAATAAAATTAATTAATAATAATAAAAAAAATGAAGAAACATTTGGGATCATAAGAAAATTTTAATGGCAATTCATTTTTCAGTGTGAGGGCCATTTTTTCTTTACCAAGGGGGAAAGTAGCTTTGATTACAGGTAGAAAAAGGAGGAAGATGGTAATTTTAGGGCATAGGGGAATGTAATAGCACTAAAACTTGGGGATGTAGAAACTAGTAGGTGGTAGGTAGTAGGGGAGATAAAATGGTACCAATAATTTTTGCCAATTTAAAGTGATATCCATGTGTACTGGTTAATTTTATCTGTCCACTTGACTGGGTAAAGGATGCCCAGATAGCTGGTAAAGCATTATTTCTGGGTGTGTCTGTGAGGATGTTTCCAGAAGAGATGTGTGTTTGAATTGGTAGATCGAGTAAAGAAGGATCCAGTCCCTTGAGGTCCTGAATAGAACAAGAAGGCGGAGGAAGCGCAAATATGCTCTCTCTGCTTGAGCTGATATGTCCATGTTCTCCTGTCCACATACATTAGCACTCCTGGTTCTTGGGCCTTCAGACTTGGACTGGGGCTTATACCATTGGCTTCCCTGGTTCTCAGGCCTTCAAGTATGGACTAGAACTATACCACCAGCTCTCCTGGTTCTCCAGCTTGCTGAAGGCATGTAGTGGGACTTCTTGGCTTCCATAATTGTGAGCCAATGCCCATAATAAATCTCTCTATATATCTACATGTATCCTACTGGTATGTTTCTCTAGAGAACCCTAGCTAACATACCAGGGTTGGTCCTATGTTGTCTGAAGGCAGCGGGGTGTGTGTGTATACATATATATACACACACACACAGGTTATATGTAGGTTAAGTTAAGTAACTTTTCTGGCACAAGTTTTCCTACCCAAACATAAGGACAATTACTCCTTTCTCCCAGGACTATTGTGAGAACCAATAATATCATGTTAAATAAAAAGAAGAACTAAACATGGGACCTGGTATCTATAAACAGTAGGCTCTCGGCAAGTGTTGCTTAATCTCATGCCTAGTATGAGGAAAGCAGACCTTTTCCTTTCCCTTACGGCAGTTATGACCTTTGTTTTGAGGATTTGCAGCTCAGTCAATGCCCAAGCACCTGCTGCGGGGCTAGAGGGTACCCTGGGTGGTGGTTTGCTTCACAGCAACAATTGCAGAGCCCCATGACCTGGTTTTGAATCAATTCATGTCCCATCACTTCCTAGCTATGTTACCCTGGACAAATATCTTAACCTCTCTGTGTTTCAGTTACGTCACCTTTAAAATAGGAGTAACAACAGTACCCATTTGTGACACCTCTCGTGGGTATAAATGAAACGATGCGTGTGACCCACTAAGCATCAGTGAGTGAACTGAAAGGGCACCAGCTTTGAAGCCAATCGGCCTAGCTCCACCATTTGCTGGCTGTTGGACTTTAAGCAAGTTACTATAAGCTCTCTAGATCCCATTGTTCACCTGTGAAATGGGGATAATGACCACTTTCAAGCGTTGCTTTGAGAGCAAAATACAGTATGAATGAAGGTGGTGTGTAGTAAGTGCTCTGTGCACCTGGCTCCCTGCCAGTGTGACAGTCCGGCCTGTGGATCAGACGTGCTTGGCCATCCTAGGGTTCCAACCAGCCTTCATGTTTCTCCCTGTTTCAAATGTGGGCCTGAACTTTCAGAATGTAAGTTCACAGTGAATTGGGGCATGCCTGCCTCGTAACTGTCCACTCACCTCAGGTGGCTCATGACATGTCCCAGCAGGTGCTGGGCTCATGCTTTGTGCTCAGCAGCCCTTGCCACGTAATTTTGCTTCATCCTTGTATATGAGATATAAATTTTACTTAAGTTACTCATCTTGCTCTCTGGGGCACAGATCTGCTGGTCAAGTAAGCTTTGCAGGATGACTGTGAAGTGTGTTTGTAGTTAGAGGACGTGGGAACGGGACCAGGATGAGATGATGTGGGTCAGTTTCAGCTGGCTTTCTTGCTGTCACCAGGATAGTACAATCCTCCAAAGGCATCTGTTTCCTTCTCAAATCTCTGCATGGAAGCCATCCCACGCCCACCCCTCAAGTAAAGCAAGGCAAAACTAAAATATGCAATTTTTCAAGCAGTCTTCTTCAGTGAAACACAACATTCTCCTATAGGAACAATTCGAGGGACAAGTGTCATTACACATCAGACAATTTGTCCCTCTGTTCTTGCTGAGGCTTGCTTGCTTCTGTTGGCAATACAGGAATTCACTACGTTGGCTCTCTGAGCCCGTGTCTAAAACCGCAAAAAAAAAAAAAACAAAAATCTTTTTCCTTACATTGCGTTGCATGCACGCCTATGTCATGCCTATGGCTCATGGTTGTTTTTGTTTTCTTTCAGAAAAGGAACAAAAACTTTTGCACAGCTGTGGGTTCGGGGAATTAAGTATGGTTCAGCAGCACCCTCTAGTGGCTTTTGTGGGAACTGTAAAAGGCTCTGAGCTGTGAAGAAATCTTGTATTGCAGAGCAAGAAACATTTAGAAATAACTGTTTTTTTCTTTTTAATATATAATAGTATGAGATATCTCTCCCCTACCCTAGCCAAGTATATTTATATAGTTAAACAGAATTTTTCAATCATCTCATTACCTTTTTTTTTTTTTTTTTTTGAGGCAACCTAGTCAGACAAACAACTGTATTTCTATGCTTTGGTCAGGAATCACCGGAATATTCCACTTGAGCCACACTTCTATCCGTCCTCACTTAAGTTGCACAACCCCAGGAAGTGGTGCCCAGTTCAACTGTTTTGTTAAAGAAGGCTGTCATCTGTACACTGGAGTGAATTCTGCGTTCAACTACAGGCAGTTCTGTTTTAATATCGCCTTCTATGCTAGGGATGCCAACTATTTGTACCACTCCTAAAAGGAATTATAACTGAGAGTCATCTTACATCCTTTACATAAATGACCAGGCCTCCCACATCTGGAATCTAACCAATTTTGTAATTTGTACAAAAGTGATACTGTTTGCTTCCTTCGGTGCCTGAAAAGGAACATCAGCATCATTATCAATTTTTGTAGAAAAACCGATATGCTGAAGTGCTGCTGGTGGATAGAGTCCCGATAGCAGAGCACTGACTTTTCAAAATTAGTAAACATTAAAAACATGCGGTTCAGCCAATTGGAGAATATGGAAAGACAGGGAGTCACATGCAGGAATTCCAGCCCCTGCCACTCGCTATTTTTTGAGCCTCCGTTTTCTTATCTGTAAAATGGAACTGCTGTGAGGATTCAATGAGACAATGTCTGTTCAATTCTCAGCACAGTGTAGATGAGCTTACTTAATAAACATCAATTCTCCTGCTCTTTGTCATGTATGAAAGGAGAGAAAAGTTAAAACAGAGAATTTACAGTTAGTAAAGCTTGAGTCGCAGAATTTGAATCAAGTGATGCTGTAATTTTAAAAACGTGTGGTGATTATAAGCCCGGCCTCTGGAATTCTCTCCCTGTGTTCAAATTCTGGATCTGCCATTTACCAAGCTGAGTGAGGACCTCCTGCAACTCACAACCTCTTCACATCTCAGGTTCCCAGTCAGGTTGTGTGAGGATTCAATGACTTGTACATGCCACGTGTTTAGAAGAGTCTGACACAGTAAGTCCTCCATAAACATTTGGTTTCATTAGTATTAAAAGGTGAAATACAGCCAAAGGGCCTAGAAAAATATAGATGAACCCACATATTTCTGTTATCGGCTTGCTCTTTTAAGTCACAATTATTGGTTTACCTGTGTATGGTGTCAGCCAGTGCTGTCCGATAGAACTATGATGTGAGGCATATCTGTAATTAAAATTTTTGTAGTAGCTGCATTAAATAAAAGTAAAAATCACCAGTAACAAGACATATTGTCATCAAGAACCCTTTGATAGAATGTCTGCGATTTTTTGTTTTGTCCAAAAGGCATAACCTCATTCCAATCATCAGAAAACATGACACAAGCCTAAACTGAGGGACCATGAACAAAATAACAGATTCCTACTCTTTAGAAGTGTTGAGATCATGAACAACAGGGAAAGGCTGAGGAACCATCATAGACTGGAAGAAACTAAGGGGTCATGACAGCTAAATACGACGTGGTGTCTTAGATTGGATCCTGGAGGGGAAAAAAAGGACAGCAATGGAAAAACTGGTGAAATTTGAGAATAGTTTGTAGTTAATAGTATTGTATCAACGTTAATTTCTTGATTTTGATGTTAAAAAAAATTTTTTTGTGTGTGTGATAGCATCTCACTCTGTTGCCCAGGTTGGAGCGCAGTGGCATCATCTCAGCTCACTGCAACCTCCAACTCCTGGGCTCAAGTGATTCTCCCGCCTCAGCCTTCTGAGTAGCTGGGACTACGGGCATGAGCCACCACACCCAGCTAATTGTTTTATTTTTTGTAGATATAGGTTCTCACTATGTTGCCCAGGCGGGTCTTAAACTCCCGTCCTCAAGAGATTCTCTTGCCTTGGCCTCCCAAAGTGCTGGGATTACAGGTGTGAGCTGCCACGCCTGGCCCCAGTTTTGATGATTGTACTATGGTTATATAAGATATTAACTTGAGGGGAAGTTAGGTGAAGAGTGTCTGGAAACTTTATGCAATTTTGCACCTTTTCTGTAAGTCTAAAATTCATTCAGAATAAAAGAATTTAAAAATTAAAAGGAAATAAGCAAATTTAATTTTAATAATATATTTTATTTAACCCAACATATCCAAAATATTACCATTTCAACATGTAATCAGCATAAAAATACTAGTTAGAGATAAAACAATTTTTGTACAGTCTTCAAAAATATGGTGAGTATTTTATATTGATGGTGCATCTCCATTTGAACTAGCCCTGTTCAAGTGCTCAGTAGCCATGTGTGTCCCACGGCTGCCGCACTGGACAGCACAGGGACAGCACTGGATGCAGCTATGGGGATGTCATCTGGGGCCCAGCAGCTCCCCGGCAGCATCTGTCTGGGTTGGCACCTCTCCCGGCTCTGGTCCTGGCCTCCCCCCTTAAACCCTTAGCACTCCCAGAGGCGATTAGCCTCTTGGAGGGGGACTCAGATTAAGTAATTCTGGTAACATTGGTGGCTGGTCTAAGGAAAGAAATATCTTACTTTATAAAGAACATGGTTCTTTCTAGAAAATGAAATGCTCATAGACCTAGCACTTTCTAAAGTATGGACTGGATATCACTAGATTTAGAAAGTCTAAGAAGAAATGACTTCAGGTGGTACTTGGACAGGGCATGAAATAACATTCATTCACAAAGTGAGAATATTTGTTTCCCATTTCCATTCTCTTTCATTCCTTTTGATTATATCAAGGAAACAAGACTCATTTAGTGCCCTTATATTTTTAATCCTCCCTAACACTAGGTAATATCTCTGTCTCTGTCTCTTCTTCCCTCCTTTTTTCCCCTCTCAATATCATCTGGCTAGAATTTAACATATTTGTTTCTATTTTATTTATTTTTGTCATTATCTTTCATTCATGGCAAATAATATTGGCTTTCCGTTTAATTACTGATATGAAAAATGTAAAATTTAGTTAAGTTTTAAATATAAATATACGGACAAATTTACTAAAAATACAAATATTAAGATAATCATAGTCCAAGTGGTGCTTGAAAATAGCAAAAACAAACACACAAATATTATCCGGGGACTGCGACAATGGTGCCCCCTGTAGACGCCTCGGAAAACATTGTCAGCTGCAATGGAGTGTTCTCCATAAACCAGTTCCCGCATGAAAGCTTTTCCTAGAAGGATGGCTTTTCTTCTTACAGTCCTCCTTCCTCTGGTTGCTTCCTTGCTCTTCGCTTTTCACTTTATTTCTGTCCCTCTTATCCTCTCTCTGCTTCCTCTCACCTTCTGGCTAAAGTCCCTCACTCACCAACCACCGCTCACTGTTCTGCCATCTGACCAGCAGGGGCAGCATCTGACACCTTGTGCCTTCAGCTGCCACCTGCTGCAGGGCCCATGCACACCCACGACTCTTCCCTCGGTATTTTTGAACCCCTTTAAGGTTTCTTTAACAATTTCTGGTATCAAATTCTAGGTAAGTGGAGGGTGCTATTCTCCATCGAGGGAAACATTTCCCATGACACTTTTACCCTTGCCTCTCTCGGAGCAGGGTGGGGCTTCCCTGTTTTACGTATTTTATGCACTGATGGGACAGTAAAATGAAACTTCTAAAATCTGGCTTGAGTAATTTATGTCGTGGAAGGATTGATAGCATTGCATTAAATTCCGAGGGCGTTTAGGGAAAACACTGCCAGTGCAACGCTAAATTAATATATCCAACGCAGCAATTTGGAAACTATTTTGAGGAAAGTAATTACTATTTTCCTCTCTCCCACCATCGTTACGGATGGAGTTTGATAGGAAGGAAAGGTTTAAGGGAGTTTTTCCCACTAGGACGTAAGACAAGAAAATTTTTTGACCTCAGACCTGAAAATAATGCCGAGGTCTGCACTGAGCTTCATTCACGCCTCTCGTCCTTTCTCACTTTCCACACTAGTTGTCTTCTTTCTATATTTAGCTTTTGGAGTGCACGTAATAAGGAATTTAAGTTTTTACTAAATTTTATAGACAAAGCAAGAAAAAGGTCGAAGTGTTTTTTTTTTTTAAAGGCAAATAATCGCTGTATGTTCAAACCAAAACCCACGGAGAAAGCTCGTGCTACAAAACCTCACCACCACAGCTCGAGCTGTCGACCTGCTAACCACACGGGCAGCACTCCCAGTCCATTGCTTGAATGGCCGGGGTGGCAGGGCTGAGACTGCCTTTGACGGATAAGCAGTGGGAAGTCAAGTGCTGTTTCTCTCCCACCTTAGCAGTAACAGTGGCAGCTGATACTTACTGAGCAGATAGAACGTATTAGGTACTAGTTGAAATGCTACCCCGTGCTAACATACTTAATTCCCACAGCCAGCTAATGAGATAGGTACTGTCATCACCTTCAGTTTACAGATGAGAAGGATGCTGTGTTATTTGCCTGTGGGTCGGCAGCTAGTAAGAAAACAAACCCCGGATTCAAACCCAGAAGGCCTGGCTCTGGGAGCTCTTAATCTCTGCACCAGACAGCTGGCCCCTGTGAAGGAAGCACAATTGCTCCTACGGAGTCTGCAGCCAAGCAAGAGTCTGTGAAGGGAATCCAGATTTTCTGTTTTGAAATCAAGTTGTATTTCACTGGAAAAATTCCTGGGCACTAGGTGTAATAAAAATCACATTGAGGAATGTAGCAGAATTTCTAATTTTATATATTTGAAGGAAAAAAACCCTCGTATAAACTCGTATTGTTAAGAGTATTGGCGCCTCAGTAAATCAAGTAGAAAGGAGCAGCTCTGGAGCTTGAGACTAAAAACGAGACAGTATAAGACAAACGACTCCATTAACAGGGTTTCTGTTACCTATGACTTTCCGTCTTCGAGGCTGAGCTCTCTAAAACTTTAGCAATTTGGTTTTGATTTTCTTTGAATTTGTTTTCTACTCACTCCCCGACCTACTTGATGCTTTTACATCTATTCTAAGGCAGCGGGTTCCCAAGCACAAATTTCAGCAAGAGAGTTCCATTACCTTTTAATAATTGCAGTAGAAACAGGGGGTATCTGGGTAGGATTTATTCCTATTGGGAGAAAAATAAATGTGATTGCCTGGGGCTCTTTCTCTGCTTTGCTCTCTGTTGCTGTTTAGACTTTCTCTGTTCATATAGGACAGTGACCACCAACAAATTCAACCGACTAAACCTTAGCAAGCAAACCCTGCACACAGGTGCTTAGGTAAGTGTATGGGTTCAAAGAGACCCAGCAGTCTCAGAAGAGGCTCTATAACTACCCTTCGTTGGTTTAACAATACCTAGGAGTCAGGTAGGAAACTGACCACTATAGTCCAGGGATCTGATCTTACCTTATTTTATAATTTTCTTACTTTTTTCATATCAATTGTATTTATTAGGGACTTTCCATACCTCTTCACCCAGTAGTCCTTGTACAGTATCATTGTGTGAGAAGAGATGACATGTTCAATCCTAAAATGCCAAGTCCTTGCTTAGAAATGAAGCTTTGTCCCAATATTTGCTAGAGCAGCAGTAGTCTAACCACAGGTTAATTCCCAAAAATGGTCAGCAAATAAAAGCACTGATTATTTTGTTGCCCCCAAGAATGGATCTGATGGCTTATACTGATAAATGCGGAGGTAAGAAAACAGCTATCTTGTCTTAGGGTTTATATACACAAGTTGTAGCTTCAGGATGCTGAAACAATGGATTGGTTTGGTTTTCTTAGTCTGATGGAGAGAGTAGGTTTTTTTCTTTCTCTTTGAGAAGTCTTTATCCTAGGAACCTTGGAAGTGGGTATATTATTAATAATTTGCTAGGCTGCCGCAACAAAGTACCATAGACCGGATGGCTTACACAACAGAAATTTCTCACAATTCTGGAAGCTAGAAGTTCAAGATCAAGACGTCCTCAGAGTTGGTTTTTTCTGAGGGCCATGAGGGAAGGATGTGTTCCAGGCCGCTCTCCTTGGCTTGTACATGGCCATCTTCTCCCTGTGTCTTCACAGGGTCTTCCCTGTGTGTGTGTCCTAATCTTTTTTTATAAGAACACCAGTCATATTGGATTAGGTCCCACCTATGTGGCCTCATTTTAAGCTTAGTTACCTCTTTAAAGGTCCTATCTCCAAATACAGTCACATTCTGAGGTACTGGGCATTATAACTTCAATATGTGAATTTCGGGGGGAACACAGTTCAGTCTATAACAGTGGGTAATCTAATTTATTCTAGGCTAGTAAAGGAGAGATGCTTAGCTTTACAGGCAGCATTCAAAATTATGCATTGAAAAAGTCCATGTTTGGTACATACAGCTTTGTGTGTTTTTCTGAATCCTTTCTTCACTGTGTCGTCGTCATCTTTATCATTATCGGACTCCGTGCCTCCCTGTTCTATCTCCCTCTATTATCAGTGTATTTCCCAAGAAAGAATCTGATAACAGTTGTTTATAGAGTGGAGCGATTTTAAGTCAAGAAGATGTACACATTATGGCCTCTCCATGACAGTGTAACGAAAGGCTTTGTTTCCACTTAAAGGAAATTCATGCATCAGTGAACAGATTAACAGGAGAGAAGTCAGGTGAGGTAAAGGCCTTTTCCTTGCTTCACTCTTGAAATAACACGCAGCCAGGCACTTAGTAAATTTATCTCTTTATAAAATTGCTCTTTGAATCAACTGGATAAACTCGCTTGCACCCCTACCCTAGGGAAATAGGCAGCAAACTCAAACAGGTGCAATTGAGGAGACTTTAATAAACAGATTATTTGCAAAGATGTGAAGAGGGCTAAAGAAAACCAACTAGAGGTGGAGGAACATTCCAGGGTGAGCAAGAGCAGGAAGCCATTCCCACCTCTAGATTTGGAGGTCAGGGGAGAGAATGCTCATCAGAACCCAGAGTCCAGAGAGAAAGCTCCACCACAGAAGCTGTGGCTTTGAAGGGAGGCAGCCCCCCGGGGGGGGGGGGAGGAGCGGGGAACAAACACTCCAAGTTCACTTTCCTCCTGCCCTCCAGCCTCCTGCAGAGTGCAGAGGCTGAGGGGGTTGTTGTGGTCTGTAAGGGTCAGATTCCCCAAGCACAGAGCAGAGGGGAAAGGGTCCTTCGCCCTGCAAGTTTGTCATTTCTTGTTGAATGTGAGTTCACTAAGCATAGAACTATTATATAAAAGGCCTTTGAGCAGTCAAACAATGAGTGCTAATTGCAGCCTCCCATTTTCTCCTGTGTTTTGAATGATGAAATGACTAAGAAAAAGCTTCTGTTAATCCCTTGCAATTATTTGATCTAAAAGTTTCATTATACGTCCTACCACAATGAGTTTTCTTACTGTGTCTCGAACATTTATTTTATCTCCAGCGTCAAGATGAAGGAGGCATCTTCCTATCTGTGCAGACTTCTGTTATTTTTGTCTGACCAATGTTTCTTTCCCTCTTTTCTGGAAATAGCACCTTGATTTTCCTTTAGGAGCTACTTTCCCCATCTCTTAGTTCATGTGGTGGTGGTTGGGGGCTGATCTCACCCCTGCACTGTAGGGATGGACACATGACCAGCCCAGTCAACCAGAGCTCGGCATCTCCTTTCCTGCAGGGATTATTCCAGAACCAGGCGTGTGACCTGCATCAGTCTAATGCATCACACCCCATCCTTTTGCTAGCGCTGTGCTCTTTATGCGCTGCTGGGTTTGCAAAGCTGGGAGGATGTAAGCATAGAGATCCTTGAAGAATCTGCTCCAGAATGAAGTCAACACAGAAAATAGCAAAAAAGAGATACAAATAAAGATAGATTCCTGGATTTAGCTGTCCCTGAAGGTAGATTCTCTTGAACTTAATTTTTAGTTTCATGACCCAATAATTCCTTTTCTTTTCTTCAGACCTTTTCAGTTTCTATCACTTATAATGGAAATTCCTAATACATTTTCTGTGATCTTAAAGTTAATATTGCTCTGTTAGGTTCTACATATCTGGTTTATCACTGTGTGGCCTGGATTCAGTTCTGGGCTTTTGTGCTGCATGACAGGGATCAGCATTGATGAAAATGCATTTGTTGGCAGAACAATAAAATTCTTTATAGGCTGTCAGTTGGCATCTTTTCTTGGGAATTGAAGCCACTTATCCATTGTGAAGAATATCACTTGTTTAATGAAATAACACAAAATGCAGACATAGGCCATCCACAGGAATATATAGCATTAATATATGTTATGTAATCATAGCAGCAAAGCTACAGGAGCAATGAAAAATAGGGCACATTTGGAAGTTGCTTTTGTTTCTTATATATCTTTAAGTTACCTTCAATGTATTCCAAGGCCTCCTTTCCTCAGTCTAGGAAGAATAAGCAGAAGAATTCCAATTACTTTTTCTATTTGTTTTGCTATTATTGTCTTTCGGGCTATAAATATATGTTTCTAAGGCTGTTTCCAGGGAATTTTCAATTTTCAAAGCTGGAATAGGTACGTGCTCAGACACATTAGTGTTCAGGCTTTTTCCATCTAACACTAAACAGTTAAAAGAATAAAATTATTAAAATCCAGTCATTTGGAAAGTTCCAAAGGGCTATAAAGAAAATAAGACAACATGTGGATGTTGAAGTTTGTACAGACGGTTCCCAATTTATGATGTTTTAACTTAAGATTTTTTTGGCTTTATGATGGTGTGCAAGCCATGTTCAGTAGAAACCTTACTTCAAATTCTGAATTTTGATCTTTTCCCACACTAGCGATATGCAATATCCTACTCTTTTACAATGCTGGGCAGTGGTAGTGAACTGCATGGTCTCAAGGGTAAACAACTGATTCTTGATTTGTTTCTGAAGGACACCATGCCTGCTAACCCACCACCAAGTGTCAATACCCCAGTGCCTTCTAGGAGCCTCTTCAAAAGAGAGAGAAATTGACGACTCTGGCACCGTAGAATCCCCATCATTCAGTAGCTAATTTTAAATCAATGTTTCATTCTTCAGGCCCAATGTGCTTTCAGCTGAGTATGTTAATGGTGAGTGCCCGTACAACCATTCTGTGTTTCGCTTTCAGTGCGGGATTCAATAAATTACGTGAACTATTTAACACTGTATTATAAAATACGCTTTGCGTTAGATGATTTGGCCCAGCTTTCGGCTAATGTTAAGTGCTCTGAGCACATTTGTGGTAGGCTAGGCTAAGCTATGATGTTTGCTTGGTTGGGTGTATTACATGCATTTTCAACTTAGGGTATTTTCAACTTACAATGGATTTATTGGAATGTAACCCATAAGTCAAGGAATGTCTGCATGGATATAACTTAGTTTGTAGTATAGATGCATATATATGTATGGGCTTGGACAAACTTGAGCTTCCATGGGGACCCTGACCTGCTTGAAAGGTCTGATAAAGTGATGGATCAGGCCTTCTGGAAGGGCGCTGCTTGGTCAGGAGACGTGTGATGTGCTGTAAGACCCTGACATTTATTACCAAATTGCCCTTTAGCAAGTTGTATCCATGTTCACTCCCATCAGCTGTGGGTAATAATGCTCATTACTTATTTCCTTAAACTGAACATTAGATTTTATTTAATATCTTTTAAACATTATTGAATATATTTTAAATATCATTTAGATATCTTTGCCAAATTGTTAGGAAAAAAAATATACCTTGTGGTTTTTAGGTATCTCATTTCTTTTTGCTTACTAGTGAGCTTGAGCTTTCTTTCTTAATGTGGATTGAGGACTTTTGCCTTTCTTCTTTGTGAATTGCCTACTTAGGCTTTTTATCTACTTTTTAAAATTAGAATGTTCATCTTATCATTAATGGCTTATAAGAAGTTTTGTATATTAATCACACTGGCCTGCCTTTTGCTATTATGTAAATTGCAAATATTTTTTCTCCTGTCATCATTTTACTTTTACTTTTAAATTTTTGATGCATGAAAATGTGAGTTTTTATGAATTAAATGTATTAAAGTTTTTCTTTTATATTTAATTTTTTCTTATTTTTTGGTCTTGACTACCTCATTTACTCAGAGATCAGGCAAGTATTCATCTATATATTTTCTAAAAAATGTCTTTTTTTTTTTAGCACATGATCACTGTTTAAAAACAATAACAATACAGATAAGGAGAATGAGAAATAAGCATGAAGGAGTTTATCCTTCCCAGCAGTTAGGGTATACTTTTCTAAGCTAAATTTTCTTCAAATTCTTTTATGATTTCATTTTTTTTACATTTTAAATTATGAATTATTAATTCATTAAGTATGAAATGCCCTATTTCCTTAAGTACTTTCCCCATTTCCTTTGATAGTTGATATCACTGACGTTTCACTTTGACACTTCTTGGGTTTTTTTTTTATTGTAAAGGTACATCCTCATTCTTTCAAAAGCACATTTTGGCTTGTGATTATCTTTCAATTTTTTTTTT